>JACXGK010013853.1:0-12357 GCA_016801125.1 Novumbra hubbsi
AAACAAGCAAGATTTCTGGCTCTCACAGACCTGTAACTTCTCCTTTAAGAGGCTCCTCTGTCCTCCACTTGTTACCTGTATTAATGGCACCTGTTTGAACTTGTTATCAGTATAAAAGACACCTGTCCACAACCTCAAACAGTCACACTCCAAACTCCACTATGGCCAAGACCAAAGAGCTGTCAAAGGACACCAGAAACACAATTCTAGACCTGCACCAGGCTGGGAAGACTGAATCTGCAATAGGTAAGCAGCTTGGTGTGAATAAATCAACTGTGGGAGCAATTATTAAGAAATGGAAGACATACAAGACCACTGATAATCTCCCTCGATCTGGGGCTCCACACAAGATCTCACCCCGTGGGGTCAAAATGATCACAAGAACGGTGAGCAAAAAATCCCAGAACCACACGAGGGGACCTAGTGAATGACCTGCAGAGAGCTGGGACCAAAGTAACAAAGCCTACCATCAGTAACACACTACGCCGCCAGGGACTCAAATCCTGCAGTGCCAAACGTGTCCCCCTGCTGAAGCCACTACATGTCCAGGCCCGTCTGAAGTTCGCTAGAGAGCATTTGGATGATCCAGAAGAAGATTGGGAGAATGTCATATGGTCAGATGAAACCAAAATATAACTTTTTGGTAAAAACTCAACTCGTCGTGTTTGGAGGACAAAGAATGCTGAGTTGCATCCAAAGAACCGCATACCTACTGTGAAGCATGGGGGTGGAAACATCATGCTTTGGGGCTGTTTTTCTGCAAAGGGACCAGGACGACTGATCCCTGTAAAGGACAGAATGAATGGGGCCATGTATCGTGAGATACATACCTCCTTCCATCAGCTAGGGCATTGAAGATGAAACGTGGCTGGGTCTTTCAGCATGACAATGATCCCAAACACACCGCCTGGGCAACGAAGGAGTGGCTTTGTAAGAAGCATTTCAGGGTCCTGGAGTGGCCTAGCCAGTCTCCAGATCTCAACCCCATAGAAAATCTTTGGAGGGAGTTGAAAGTCCGTGTTGCCCAGCAACAGCCCCAAAACATCACTGCTCTAGATGAGATCTGCATGGAGGAATGGGCCAAAATACCAGCAACAGTGTGTGACAAACTTGTGAAGACTTACAGAAAACGTTTGACCTCTGTCATTGGCAACAAAGGGTATACAACAAAGTATTGAGATCAACTTTTGTTATTGACCAAATACTTATTTTCCACCATAATTTGCAATTAAATTCATTAAAAATTCTACAATGTGATTTTCTGGATTTTATTTTCTCATTTTGTCTGTCATAGTTGAAGTGTACATATGATGAAAATTACAAGCCTCTCATCTTTTTCAGTGGGAGAACATGCACAATTGGTGGCTGACTAAATACTTTTTTGCCCCACTGTTGACATGCTGATATCAAACACAGTCCTTTCACAGTCTAACTCCAAAGTTAAGAGAAGTCTGGTTTCTAGATGGGACCTACATTATTTATACTTAAACGTTTATAGAACTACATGTTTGTAGTTAGTCAACTGCAATTTAATAATAACAGTTAAGTGAGGAGAATAAATAATGTCCTATTTGATGTGCAGATTAAGATTGTTTGTGGTTTGGTCATTTAAAAGGGGTTGGATGTTCTCTTTTCTTATTAAGGGCTTCAGTCTCTATTCGACCACACAGCTCAAACTTGTGTAGAATATTTGCAATGCTTGTGCAAGGAGTGTCCAGTTCATACTCCACAGCATCTTAAAATATACATTTCTTTCTACTAGGTTTGTGAGATTTGTTTCAACAAATAGTTGACCAGAAGGATCGTGGCAATGGGACACTAATAAGTCAGAATGTGTGTTGAAAGGCGAGTGAGATTTGAAAGTGAGATTGTGTTTTGCTTCATTTCACAAAGCCTCCATTTTATGCCAGCTGCACTATAAAGAGTGCAGCTTCTTTGATAAAGCCATTGAATGTATCTCATTGATGTTAATAATTTAATCTAATTTGGTTGTTTAGACATAATAACATTAGACATGTTTTGACATAAAAGAAATGACCAAACGGATATTAAGGGTGAAATAAATATTTTTTTTATTGGAAATACTGGGCCTATAAAGTAATTTGAAAACATGCCATCCTACAGCCTCATCACCCACAAGGCCTTTATAAAGCAGCTTGTGTCTGAGTTGTGTGGGGTGTCATCAGAGACTATAACTATCTAAAGGAATACTGGACACATCCCTGTTCCAATCTCCACCATGAATAAAGGCACACCATAAACAAAGTAAAAAAAATAAGGGATGATTGCCATCTAGTGGTGGATATTTGTAAGTAGTTTATGCCAGAATAGACACAGGGACCCCACATTGTGAGTGATACATTACAGTTCTGTGGATTGGACGGATGTGGACTAGAGTAAAAAAACATGTTTATTTTATATTTTCAAACCCAAACAACTTGTAGTTATTCTGAACCCCTGTGGATATCCAAATGTGTAAACCAAGCAACTTAGTATAGCTTACCTCCCCTTTTCAATACAAAAACATGTGACATTCTGATAAAAATTACAAGCCTCTCATCTTTTTCAGTGGGAAAACTTGCACAATTGGTGGCTGAGTAAATACTTTTTTACCCCACTGTATGTGCCTGATGTTGGTGGTTTTAAGTGTGTTGCCTATCTGGTGGTTTTGTGCTTAATTGTCACAGTGTTTCACAGACAGCAGTGGCTTTGCACATTGATAACAGACCAAAGTAATCCAGTAAACTAAGGTGCTTCCTACACCCAACATTTCCACGATGGGCTAGCGTTGGAGGGGGGGGGGTGCGGACATATAAATCACATTTTTGGACAAAAGGCTCTGCAAAAATGTATTGTTAAAATGTTAAATACAAAGGAGGGAGAGACTGGGAGACACCATTGTATGTTATTCAGTTTGTATTAGTCTTATAAAGAATACTCAGAATATTTAAATGCAGCAACACACCTCTCACTTGTAGCTTTCTTTAACAGAATTAAATGTGAATGAATGTAGCACAGTTTCCCTTCTAATCACAAATTTCATATGTTAATATCTACATTTGTTTTAAAGGAGGTCTGACCAAAAGGAGGGTGAACTTGATGATAATGAGGTACATCTGTTTACTGTAAGAAAACGTTCAACATCCTTAACAGAGAGTATTGATTAGTTTAAGTTCAAACATTATAATATATTTACAACCACAGTACAATGCAAAAAGTCTCTTCAGAGGCAACTAACGTTTATTATGTTATTAAAACAAACCAGTAACTTTTGTGTAAAATATCAAGTAACCTAATAAATGACATCAGGACAGGATTATAATGCATTTGGAACTAAAAAGTATATTATGAGTTTAATAAGCCAGTTCATCAAAAATACTTGTCAAAAATGGTTAGACCATGTGATTTAAAAGACAACATTTTAAATATGTACCTTCTGTTAATAATTCAATCCTTCATCTGAGGTTTGTGTGTGTGGGCAGGCGTGTGCGTGTGTGTGTGTGTGTGTGTTTTCTCATACTTCTGTGCAGGACTGCATCCTACAGGAAGAGTGTGTGGAAATGTCACATCCATGTTCCCTTCAAGGACCTGCAACAAATCAGCACAAACATCATTAGTAAATACTAATACATGCTGTAATGTCAGTGCATTATATCTATTAATATGATTTTACAATGTCTTACCGAGGTCTTTGAAGAATTTTATTTGAGAATAGACCGATTCTGACTTCGGTAGGGGTGTGAATTCTGTAGAAGAACATAACTGTTGACTGCATAATATTCTACAGTGGTTAGTCAAATCAAGCTATGTGATCAGTTAAAAAGTACTAAAATCCTATAAGAATGTTTTTTTACAATGACACTAACTGAAATGACTGAATCATAACCATTGCCAGGGTTATAATATAACAACTTGATGTCTGCAGAAGGATAAAAAATATTTTACCATAACAATTGTTTAAGTTCATCAACAGTAGGTAGCTCATGTAGCTACTTTACTTAGTAACAACAAACATCCTTCCTTAAATTAATTAATAGAATATATATAGTATATATACTTTTTAGAGTAGAAGTTGCCAAAAAACACACCTGCAACCAATCAATGTTCATTTTAAAAATGTTGCCAATTAGGTGAAAAGAAAACACAGACATCTCTGAAAATCTGTTGTACCTGTAATTTCATTTGTGTATAACTTTTGCTTTTGAGAAAGACAAACAAATACATAGTTTTGTTTAGTTTGTTATACATTTTTTAAACATTCATATGGCAACAATCACCTTTCTTTTTTTTGTCCAACTTCTTGAGTTGAATCTGGGCATACGTCACATCATCTGATCCAGCAGAAACACCAGCAGTATCTGACATGTCATACAGAAACAGTTAGTAAACATGTACAGTCTCAATCATGTATTGTGGGTTAAACACTTTACAATACCATTATCATAGTTGTCTGAGTAATTGATCATATGATGGATGTTATCATTACTTGTTGGTCAAAGAAAAGATACAAAGATTAGTCACCTACTCAGCTTGCCTAAAGACATTAAAATAACGTGTCATACAGAACTATTGGTGGAAATTAATTAGAGGTGTGGACTGAAAGACTGACCATACTGCTGACCTGTATGCCCAGCATCAGGAGACTGAACCTGGGTAGATCCTTGGTCCTGTTGGGGGTCCTGGTTGGTGCTCTGGGGATGGATGGGCCTACAGTGTAAGAGACATTAATGAACAACACAGACAACATGTTACAATATGAATCTGTAAGGATTCCGGGTGAACAGAGCGATGGTTGGGATCCAAACACGCAACTTGAGAACGCACATTCTGAACACTGAGCCGGTGTTGGTACGCTCAGAGGTAAACGAGTTATGTGGTAGTTGAAATCGAATGACCGAGCAGGGCAAAAAAAAAATATATATATAGAGATAGAGAGAGAAAGAGAGAAAGAGAAAAAGGCTGGAAAGCCAAATGCTGCGATGTAACGCAGGAGCCAACAACTAAATACGTAACAGTGAAAACTTGCATAGTACTTCGTTTGAACTGACACGGGGTAATGGGAAACGGGAACCTAAATAGGGACAGTGATCAGGTGATGAGTGACAGGTGTGAGCAGTTGACTGGGTGCTTGATGACTGGGGTGTTTTGTGACTGTGATGAGCACTGCACCCATATGCCACCAGATGGGGTAAAAGGGCCCGAATAGAGCCAGGTCATGGTGGAACCCTGACAGAATCAACTTAGTTTAGAGACAGGTGTACTTACTGGAATGATATGTTAGAGGAGGAACCTGTGAAGAGAAATTCACTTGATTAAATCAGGTCATAATATATCTTTAGGGAGTAAGGAAACTGTAAATATTTCACCTTTGTTGTTTTTATATCGACACAGCAGGACCAGGAAGATGGTCAGTAGAACAGCAGCAGCAACCAGACCCACAAACACTCCTACTAGGACTGATGTAGAGGGTCCAGTTACTACAACAGGAGAGAGAACAGCACAACAACATCAGACCTAAGTAACAGCAAAATGTCCATTTGCACTGACATTAATCAAAAAACCAATTTTACATGAATTACTGTGTCTACATGATTGACTCTATGTGTTTGACAACAAAGAGACTACAACAAAATAACTGGCAGTAACTAATGACAGTACTTGGTTGTGAAGATGTGGGTCTAGACACTCTGTGTCCTTCACACCAGTACCTGCCCTGGTCAGACACAGAAGCTTTACTGATGGTGTACGAGACTCCAGGGTTACTGGAACCAGACTGGAACATCATGTTATCAATCCTGTCTTTGTACCACTTATATCTCCAGTCACTGTAGGACCCCACTGAACAAGTCAGAGTGACTGTCTCTCCAGGATACACAGGGTTTGGATTTACCAACAATCAACCCTAAACCACCCAGGACTAGTTAATACTATCCCCCCACCCTAAACCACCATGGACAAGGTAATAATATCCCCCCACCCTAAACCACCCTTAGTTAGTTAATACTATCCCCCACCCTAAACCACCCTGGACTAGGTAATACTATCCCCCACCCTAAACCACCCTGGACTAGTTTATACTATCCCCCCACCCTAAACCAGATAAATACTTATTTAACTAAAAAAGGCATTTTTAAAATGTGTCACTATGTCAAGTGATTATGAACATGTAGGTAGTTAGATGAGAGAAATGATATGATTTACAAGTCAAAGTCACCTTGACTGTACATCTCTGTATAGAATAGTACTGATAATGTGTGTTTGTACAGTATCATGTGTAATCACCATAGTCAGACATGTTAGCAGCATTGATGTTTATTTATTCTTCGTAATGAAGAATTTGTTACCATAAAATACCTGTCTTCAGATTGCTGTGGTAACAACATTGCTAAATGTTTTCTTAAGGCTCCCCTTTGCATAAATAACAAAAGAAGTAGTTTCATGGGCAAAAAAACGTAATGGTGTATTAATTGGCAACAGTTCAGTAACATAATTGGGTATAAAAGATCATCCAAGAGAGGATGAGCCTTGAAGAAGTAAAGATGGGGAGGCATTCAACACTCTGTGAAAGACTGTGCAGGCAAATATTGCAATAATTTAAGATTATAGTTTCACAATGTAAAATTGTGAAGAGATTGGAGATCTCTTCAGGGATCTACAGTACATAATATAATTTAAAGATTCAGAGAATCTGGAGAAATCTCTGTACACGAGGGACAAGGCCGAAGCCCAAAAATGAATTGCTGGGATATTTGGGCCCTCAGACAGCTTTGCATTAAGATCAGACACATTTGTTTAGTGGACATCACTTCTGGGTTCAGGAATACTTAAATCCACTGTCTGTGAACACAGGCCATTGAATATTGTAATATAACACTATCAATAATATTTTCCACCATATTGTCAATAGATATACAAAATGTGACGTCAAAATATGTCTATTTCTGTTATTGAAATTGTGAGGCCTATTACAATCATTTTCTTTGTGAGGTATTGTTTGTAGTTTACAATGTATTAAATCTGTTTCCTATATCGTCTGTATATATTCTACCAGTTCTTCAACCACCGCCTGTCTTACATATCTGATTGAGCCTGTTCCTGATCTGGACTTTCCCCTGAGACTACCCCACACCTACCCTAGCCCTGTCTGTTTTACCCATGTACCACGCCTGTCTGTTATACCCATGTACCATCTCTGCCTGTATCTTTCTGACTAGGTTTTACCTACTCCTAAGTGTTTGTTTCTGTATAAAATACCTGCTCTGCTATTGGGACCAAACCTCTGTCTCTCACAGGTCATTTTCATTAAAGTAACTAGGGATGTAACAATACAAGACAATACCATTTAAAACCATGGTAAAATAGTACAACACATCAATAGTGTAATTTAGTGTGAACAACTACTTACATCCACTATGAAAACAACAAACAATAACAAAAACTTTGTGATGTAGTTTTAAAAGTGAACTCACCAGTAACACTGATGCGGACGGAAACACTGAGTTGTGATGACTGGGGACGATCTGTTCTTCTCCCCTGACACTGGTACTGACTCACCTGGTCAGACTGAGTGGTGATGGTTTTAGAAGGTGAACCAGGACTCTGTAGCTGATCATTTCTGTACCACCAGTATGTCCAGTCTGTGTACTCTGATATGTTACACTGCAGAGTAACAATTTCTCCAGAGTAGATGAGACCATAAGGAGAGACACTCACTGAGGCTGTGGGCAGATCTGTAGAGTCCGTTATACGAAAACAAATACCAATATTTCTAAACAATGTTGTTCACAAAGAAATATAATAACTAAAGAATGATAAATAGACCGTCTCTACATGTTTGGCTCAATGTGACAACAAAGAGACTCATTGAACAAAACAACTGACCTAGAACAGTGAGAGTAATGGCAGTACTTGGTTGTGAAGATGTGGGTCTAGACACTCTGTGTCCTTCACACCAGTACTGGCCCTGGTCAGACACAGATGCGTTACTGATGGTGTACGAGACTCCAGGGTTACTGGAACCAGACTGGAACATCATGTTATCATTCCTGTCTTTGTACCACTTATATCTCCAGTCACTGTTGGACCCCACTGAACAAGTCAGAGTGACTGTCTCTCCAGAATACACAGGTTTTGGATTTACCAACAGTGAAGCTTTAGGCAGAGCTGTGAAAACATAAACACATAACAGTAAAATGTGCTAATTACTAATACACTACCAATAATACTTTTACAATACAGTACCAACAATACTTTCCAAAGTATGATCCCCACATTGTTAATAAATAATAGATGTGGAAAACGCCTACGTCTATTTCTCTTATTGTATCTAGGGATGTCACAATACCAGGCAATCCCATTTGATGCCATGGTACAAAAGTACAACACATTAATAGTGCATTTCGCTGAACACAACTACTTACATCCTTTATAGAAACACGCAACAATAGCAATAACTTTGTGATGCTGTTTTACTAGTGAACTATAAGGAAACACTGAGTTGTGACCACTTAGGACGATCTGAAGAAGTTGTTCCCAAATTATAACTGTCTACAGATTGCTGTGGTAACAACATTGCTAAATGTCTTCACAAGACTCCCTTTCTCGACATTAACGTAACAACACTTTTTAATCCAACAAAAATTTAATGGAGCTTCTCACAACTATTTGGCAACAGGTCATTAACATAATTGAGTATACAAATATCATCCCAGAGAGGATGAGTCTTGCAGAAGTAATGATGGGGAGGGATTTAACACTCTGTGGAAGACTATGCAGGCAAATGTTGCAATCATTTAAGATTAATTATTAACAATGTAACATTGCGAAGAGATTTGAGATCTTATAATTGTATAATCCATGGTACATAATATCATTAAAAGACTCTGGTGTAGAATCTGGTGAAATCTCTGTATACAAGGGACAAGGCTGACAATCAACATTTGACTGTACAATCTTGACATATTGGCTTCTCATGAGATCATCTCTTGAGTACATAAAATATAGTAGATCTTTTTAGGTGATATAGTCAGAATCAATGTAATAATTGTTTTTTAAGTCAAATGTTATAGGTTAGCTGTTTTAGACAACATGTGGATTCCCCCTTGGGATCTGAATAATTAACCATTGTTTGGAATTACAAATATTAAATAATAATTTCTCTAGTCCACACCCAATTTCTGTCTTAAAAGCTCTAAAATATCACTAAAATGCCCAAATGGGGTCCATGTATCTATTCTGTCATAAAGTACTTACAAAAGCCACCACAAGATGGCATTACTCTTGGGGGTGCCATTTTTTGTAGGTGTACATTTATTGAGGGGTGCCTTTATTTCCTTTGGAACTCCCTGCATGTGTCTTATATGGAAGCAGTGGAGATATGAACAGGGATGTGTCCAGTCTTCCTCTGGCTGGTTACAGCCTCAGATGACACCCCACACAACTCAGACACAAGCAGCTCCACAGATGCCTTGTGGGTGATGAGGCTGTTGGATGGCCCATTTTAATTCCTCTGGAGGTCCTTGTACATTATGTACACATTTGGCAAAAAGTAAAAGAACAGGGTCCTATATATATCTCCTAGTTTTTATATATACTGTATATATCTCCTGTCGGTGCAGTGTGGTATTAAATCAGATAGCATAGACACACATTTGACCACTGGCTACCATTATAACAAGTTACAATGGTAAGCAAACAATACAAACATCATTTCTGCCATTTCTTATGGAATTGGCCATTTCTTTGTTCTCCAAAAAAGTATTTTGGCTCCTGAATGAGTCTTTAACACAATACAAGTTGACATGTGTACATGATTTCCTTGTGGTTTTCTGTTTTTCACACCATTGCTATTGAAAGGTATTTCTATTGTTGTACATCCTGATATGAAGGGTTATAACAGTGTGTCAATAATACTTGGCTACTTAAGTATATGGACTGTCTTTGAATCATTCCTTTCTCCAGTCAGTTTCAGTCTCCACTGGACAGGTTAATACAACTGTCTCTTTATGGTACACAGGGTTTATGGTCATTGTCATTGTAGCTTACAAGATTACAAGAACACTTTTAAAATGAGTCCCCATGTCAAGTGACTATGAACATGGAGACTGAAAGATGAATGATATGACTTACCTGTAACGGTCAGCTTGACTGTATTACTCCATGTAGAATGGTACTGGTGATGTCTGTATCTACAGCCACATGTGTAATCACCACTGTCAGACATGTTAGCAGCATTGATCTTGTATTTGTTCTCCTTTGTGGTTATGTCGATCCAACCGGTTTTATAAGTCCTGCGCCAGTTGTACTCCCAGTCATTGATGTTTCCCCTCGGCATGTTACATAATAATGTGACAGACTCTCCCATGAATATCTGGGTCCAGTTGGGCTGGAGGGTCAAAACAGGACTCGCTATACAGACACAGTGGATAGAAAAATGTACAACCCCTTTTCCAAAAGAACCAAAACCAAAGATATGACTAAGGAGACCCCAAACTGTCTGCAATCCTGTGTCAAGCAAGAATGGCAAAACATTTCACTTTCAAGTCTACAGAAATTGTTCTACTCAGTTCCCAAACACTTGCACAGTATTGGTGCGGGATGCAACACAGTAAACACAGTAAACATGCCCCTGGCCCAAATTATTTGAAATATGTTGCAATTCAAAATTGGTCTTCTTTTCAACACTGGCTTTTGCCAATAACTAAGTGTATTTTTACTCTCAGTTTCACTATTTGATAGGTTGTCTTTGTACTATTTTCAAATAAATATATGATAAATGAATTGCACATCACTGCATTCTGTTATTATTAGCATTTAATGCAGTGTCCCAAGTATTTTGGAAACAGGGTTGTATTGTCTTACACATATTGACTGATTATACATACACAACTCAATCACCCATTTCACACAAAGTGCATCAGAAAGAAAAAGCTGTGTCAGAGACCAAGACGATAATGCTTGAGGACGTGTGAATATATGAATATCTACCATGATCTTGAGTGTGACCGCAGTAGATGAGCTTATTCAACACTAAAACAAAATTAAATAATTTCAGTACATTAGTAATGTAATTAAAGTAAACTGAGCTGCAGTAATAGAGTCCTATTATTAAACTTACTGAACTTGGTGTTCATAACAAACATTCAAAACAAATACATAGTCAGTACTCACCGAGTAGAACACAGAGCCAGATGTGATCCATTCTGTCTTGATGACAAGTAACTCTCTCTGAACAACAGTCCTCCTTACAAACCCCTTTACTTCCTATTTGATGAGAGTCTGTTTTGATCACACCTCTTAACTGTCATACAGACACAAATAGAATGATCCTAGAGACATGAACAAAGACAGTGAAAAATCATTAGGAGCAGTTGATGCATTTCTGACCAGCTTCATCCTCATTACCAGGTAACAGAACGGTGTAACCAGAATTGGGACCAGAAAGCTCATTCATCAAGCGATTATACACCCATAAATCTGTAAACTGCGTGAAACTTATTTCGCTGTTATCAATATATAAACCTTTGACATCTACAATATTAAACATAAGTTGATCACATGAGTGATTCTGCAAAGCTAAGAATACAATAAAATAGTATTTTGTTAAAATATACAGGCTTCTGGGATTGGTTATGACATATATTGGGAAATGCAGGAGTCGCTCATTCTTTATGTGATGTCTTACAAGGATTGGACCAAAATGCAGTTAAGCGTTTGCAATAGGTTTTATTTCACCTATGTAAATCGCTGCGATAGCGCAGTCAAAACTCTTCCAGAGTAATAAGTAGAACAGAGAGTATGTTCTCTCTTAGCACATCCGTGCGGACAAGTAACAGTAAGACAATAACGAACGCAGAGACAAGACACAGGAGGGATTAAATACTCAGGCAATGAGCAACAGCTGCCGGGAATCAGGGGGGGATGCGTTCACAGGACATGGGGAACAAGACAAACAGGGACGGTGGTGCCTAGAAGGCCGGCGACGTCGAACGTTGGGGGGCTACGCGAACAGGGGAGCGGCCGCCACCAGGTGGAGACGTGACAGTGTAGAACAACAATGATGGTATTTGTTTTGACTACATGAGAGAGCTGTTATGGATTGAGGCACATCTGTGATTGTTAAAATCACATTATTTCTTTCATTTTCATTTTTGAAGTGTGCAAGAAATGAGCTTTAACCTACTGAAGTTGGTCCTCAGTAAAACTCCTACCCTGGTTATGGGCCTGCTGGTAGGATACTGGTGTCTTGCTGCCCAAAACACAGGTCAGAATAGACTATGTGAATGAAACCATCTGTACTCCCATTCATCACTAGCTGATGACTCCCCTCCATGTGTACAGTGTTTGTTAATCTTCTCC
>JACXGK010013854.1:0-12359 GCA_016801125.1 Novumbra hubbsi
ACATGCAATAACACATACGGGACGCATACAGGACACATGCGACCCCTGTGTTTTTAGTCCAGGGAAGATTACAAGAGCAATCCGGCATGGATATTGAAATGTGTTTTTCAGGCGAGCCTGGTTCCTTTGTTTCTTTTCCTTTGTGCGGCCTCCCTACGAAGGTAGCAGTCAGCTGGTTTTATTGGTTTTGGGGGTCGGCCGGCGTTGGAGGTGGTTTTGTGAGGGGTGGTATGATTTTATCCCTCTTTAAAGAGAGGGGGAGGGGGGATACAAAGGCTGGCGAGGGGGGATGGTGTGTGTCTTTGATTATGGCTGTGGTGTGTGTGTGTGTGTGTGTGTGTGTACAATTTCGCAGGTGTGTGTGTGGTCTCAGAGCTCAGGGTAAATCTGGCTGTCACATGGAAGGGGGGTATATATTATGTTTTATGGTTACCGGGTTAAGCATAAATCTCAGTTTCATTAAACAGCCTGAACTCTGGGCTTTGGGATTGTTTTCATCCTCTGTGTTCATCTCTCCATCTCTCACTCTCTCACTCTCTGTATCTCTGTGTCCATCTCTCACTCTCGGTTTCTCTGTATCCATCTCTCACTCTCTGTTTCTCTGTGTCCATCTCTCACTCTCTGTTTCTCTGTGTCCATCTCTCACTCTCTGTTTCTCTGTGTCCATCTCTCACTCTCGGTTTCTCTGTATCCATCTCTCACTCTCTGTTTCTCTGTGTCCATCTCTCACCCCTGTTTCTCAGTGTCCATCTCTCACTCTCTGTTTCTCTGTATCCATCTCTCACTCTCGGTTTCTCTGTATCCATCTCTCACTCTCTGTTTCTCTGTGTCCATCTCTCACTCTCTGTTTCTCTGTGTCCATCTCTCACTCTCTGTTTCTCTGTGTATGTCTCTCACTCTGTTTCTCTGTGTTCATCTCTCCATCTCTCACTCTCTGTTTCTCTGTGTTCATCTCTCCATCTCTTACTCTCTGTTTGTCTGTGTCCATCTCTCTATCTGTTTCTCTGTGTGTATCTCTCCATCTGTTTCTCTGTGTTCATCTCTCCATCTCTCACTCTCTGTTTCTCCGTGTTCATCACTCCATCTCTCACTCTCTGTGTCCATCTCTCACTCTGTTTTGTCTGTGTCCATCTCTCACTCTCTGTTTCTCTGTGTTCATCTCTCCATCTCTCACTCTCTGTGTCCATCTCTCACTCTGTTTCTCTGTGTCCATCTCTCACTCTCTGTTTCTCTGTGTTCATCTCTCCATCTCTCACTCTCTGTGTCCATCTCTCACTCTGTTTCTCTGTGTCCATCTCTCACTTTCTGTCTCTTTCTATATTTCTCTATCTCTCTCTTATTTCATCTTGGCGATATTCATGTGCATGCTCCTTGAGTCCTCCTTGTGTCCCCCTTGCGTACTCCGCTCTCTCCTCAATTCCTTCACAAAACCCTTTGGAGGAGGAGATCAGATGGGAGAGACAAATGGCAGGGAACACAGGAGTTTATTTCTGTCCTCCTCTCTCACCTCCTCCAACCTGTTCTGTCTCCTCCGCTCACTCACGCTCATCCGCCTCTGTTGTCATCTAGTCAACTCCTCTGACCCGTCTTTTTCTAACATATCTCCTTTCTATTAAATTTCATCTTAACTCTCAGCTTGCAGTAAAGAGATACACCCCCCCCGACCCCCAAGAAATACAACAGTTACAACATTAACATTTGGTTAAATCCCATGTTCTTCTAGTGGGTAAGACAAAACATCACCCCGATTTAACATATGTGTGGTCCATTGTAGAAATATTTCTTCTAATATCTTTTTTTAAATTGGTGAAATATGTTTTTCTATTTTTGGGGATTGGAGTTGGGAGATAATCCACAGACACATTTCACAACGCTCTTTAAAACAATTCCCCGCACTCCCAATCATCAAATCAGTCACTTTGGGCTAAAGCACAAAACTAAACGTCCTTACCGACATAAGCATATATTTAATTTACATTTTCTGATGATGCACCGATGACTATAGCTACCAGGTTCAAAGAACGAAGCCGAAAACCCAATCGTATCCAAGTTGAAAATGTTAAGTACTGCACCGTAGAACAAATGAAACCAGGGGTTCTATGGAATGGACCCCGTGAGAACCGCTTATTCACCTGGACAGTTCCCCTCTCTTGGTTCCCTCCCCATGTTCCAACCCTCTGCTATCTTTCACGGACCGCGGAGACGTTGACTCGCCGGTGACCCGGTTCAGTCGGAATAACCCGGGAACTTGACGAGAACTCCCCCCCCCCCCCCCCCACTTACGACTCAGCCGTCAGCCGGGCATTTAAAGTCCCCGGGGTTCCGTCATCACGGTGTCAGGGGGGAGGACAAGGGGGGAGGACAAGGCCTCAGCAGTCACTCTGGAGGCACAGCAGGAGACGCGCGGCTCGCGTGCACCTGGGGGAAAACTGAAATATCCCGGTCGGTGCTTACGTGCCAGTCACTTCCGACCGCCCGTTCCTCCGTCTCGTCTGGGTCTAGACTGCCGGCCCCCTGCCCTCCATCCCCCTGAAGGCAGGCAATGGTCAGGTGGGCGTTGCAGACCAATCACCGGCCAGAAGCCCTGCCCGTGAATCGCTTCCTTCCCTGTGCTTTGGTCCTCAGTGGAAGGCCACCTGAGCACCAACTAATACGCCTTATTTTGACCATATCAAGACACCTCCAAACGGAAAATAGATTCGCTGTGCGGAAACTCTGTGTAAATCAGTTGTGTGGCATAGTGGTCAAGTGTTTTTGGTTTAAGACAAATCATAGCTCGTTGACATAGGCCTGTTGTTGACTTGTGCCAGTCATAGCTCATTTACTTAGGCCAGTCATAGCTCGTTGACATGGTGACCTCCTTTCCCTGAGACTCAACACTGAAGACACATTCATGTTTCTGTGTCAGCATGTTTATGTATCAGCACGTGTGTCACACACACACACACACACAGACTACGCACACAATTTGAAGAGGACAAACTTATTTTATTGAAATAAATAAAAAATCACTACGTATTATCCGAAGCAACTCGTTGATATTATATTCACCAGGTAGATGGACAACGTTTAATAACAATAGTAGCATTATTTAACATTTCCAAGAGAAGACTTTATTGAAGGCCGACAAAAAGGGTGAATGTAACTAACGTGTTTTGGCAGCATCAGGGCCTGGAGTCAGTCTGACACCATGTCATTCTTAAAGGCAATGTTCCAGCGTGTGTGGGGGTACAGGCTAAATGCCACACACGTCGGCTCAGCGGAACCCACAATGCCTTTAATCTGACAGAATCAGGCTGGATGGAAACAACCCATGACAGACAATTCAAATGAAGTGTTATCCGACCTATTCATCAAAATATCCTTTTATGTTATAGACTGGATACAATGACGGTGTATTCTCTCTATATCCCATACCGGGATCTACACAATACACACATTTCTACATATAAAAATACTGTCAAAATGAAAAACAATAATATATATATATATATATATTTATATATTACAATCTGTTAGGCAGTTACCGTATTGTTTAATTATACAAGGGGCTACTTTAGGCTACTGACAAGTTAGCGCTATGAAGAAAATGTAAATATCGCTAAGTAAAAACAAAAATAATTGAATCAAACAATACAAATGTTATGACATTTTTAAAGGTTTTAGTGACACGACAATATACATAAAGATATTGTTAAAGCTTCATTTCTTCGTGGGACCGTTTTTGTCCGACTTAATAATACTGCAAAAGTGGCAAGGACAGAGCGAAGGTGTAGGTTACTCAATGACACAATTTAACTATTTACTCATACATATTCGGGAAGTTTCCGGCATAAACACAATCCAAACGTTCGTTCGGCGGCAGATGGGCTCCAAAACACCCCTATGTCTAACTCTCTAACTAGGGCGAAGAGACTCTGTCACCAAAACGCGCCTCTTCCTACAACCGTCTGAATTGTCACCTGCCCTCTTCGTCATAAGACTAGCAACCAGAGCGAAACTTGGCGTTGAAGCCCAGTGGGAAATACACACATATTTCTCCTGTGATATTGGAATAATTGGATAATGCTTCACCAATATGTTTTCCCTCATGAATTATTCTGTTCTGCGCTTGCATTGGACAACAGAAGCCGGAGCAGAATCAACTGTCAAAAGGAAATGCCTCACCAGCCCTTGGTAGGCGTCATCTTCTTGAGCAAATCGACAAACACAGACTGGCGCTCGCAGAAAACCTCTGTTGTTTCCAGGTCACAAACATGTTGCTTCGTTTAGTACTGTGAATCGCTGTGTCATCGAAATATCTTTACAATATCAAAATATATATATATCTTTAGGACTTTCTGAAGCTGCGTGAAGCAAAACACTAGAAAAACACTCAAGCGAGTGGAAACCGAAAGAGCGGCGGCAGATTCATGGTGAACCCAAAACTGCAAACTGCACTTCCATATACACTTTTAACATGGGTTGACATTTAGATTCCTTTTTTTTATTGAAGTAGATTTAAGTTTTATTCTCCGTAAACCTAAATATGGTTCTTTACGGACTGTACAGTCGACAAAGTTAAACATTACACTGCAAATCAAGTGTCATCCCTTTCAACAATAGTGTCACCACATGTGAGAGCATATTTGATGGCAAAGATCATGAATGTGAGGCTGCCTGGTTAGATGGCCGTCCATGACAGGGCAGAAGTGTCCAATACAAACAGTCGTTCACGACACAGAAAATGTCTGCGTTCCTCATAAATATATTCCCCTTACAGTGTCTTCTGTAAATCCTCTTCAGCTCGCTGCACTCCGCGTGTATATGTGTGTGTGTGTGTGTGCGCGCGCCACCACGACGGCTCTACACACACTCCTTACAGCCGCACTCGACCGCCTTCTCCACGTCCTGGGTGAAGGAGGTGCCGTCGTCGCACTCGAAGGTGTACCGCCGGCGCCTCACCCTGGCGGGGGCACAGCACGCAGCCCTGGGGTCCGCCCCGGCCCGCCGGCAGCCCCCGCGGCACTCCACCCAGGAGAAGGCCCGCGTGGTCTGGCAGTGGGCGTGTCCGCGCTGCACCCAGTGGAAGTCGCGCACCGCCACGCCGCGACAGGCCGACTCCACTGCGGGGGCAAGAGGTGAGAGGTCAGGAGGTTAGGCGAGCCTGTGCGTACACACGCATACCGGGTCGGAAGGACAGCACACGCGCACACACACACCTTCAAATGGCACAGCCGGCGCTGGTAGCGCCCCCTGTTGGTTACACAGGGGGCCACGCCATCCGTCCGCACACTCGCACCTGTACGACTGGACATCCAGCGCCACACAAACGCCCCGCACACACCTGATAGGGGGGAGGCAGAGAGGAGGAAATGGGGGAGAAAACAAACAACCGAATCATGAAATCAACTAAACACAGACCACCACTGGTCACGATCTCGCGTCACAAGCAGCACTCACTTGTTCTCCTGGCACGGAATAGCTGCCGTCGCCGGGGCGAAATCTCCCCCGAGCCCTCCTCCGATTGGCTGGTCGCAGTGTGGGCCGGCCCAGCCCGGCTGGCAGTGGCAGAGGGGTCCCTGGGCACCATCCGGTTGGCACACCCCGTGGAGGCAGAACAGCTTCCTGCACGGCTGGCATCCTGGCACCACCCCCGGCTTTGCCGCAGCCAAACCAAACCCAAACTTTACTTCCACAGCATGTTCAAACCCAAACTTTACTTCCACAGCATGTTCAAACCCAAACTTTACTTCCACAGCATGTTCAAACCCAAACTTTAAGGGTGGTGATACCACCTGTCCAGCACACCAACCAGCAAGTACACAGACAGACAGACACATAGCAAGACAGACAGTCAGACTGACACAGACAGACACACACACAGGCAGACCTGCATTGTGGTCTGGGTGAAGTCCTGCAGCTCATGGTTGATGTACAGGTTCCTGATGCAGCCGTGGAAACTGGAGGAGTTGTAGGGCTGGAAGACACTCAGGGAGGAATGGGGTACCTCTGGCATACCTGGAGGGAGGGGTGTGTGTGTGTGGGGGGGGGGGGTGGAGAGGAAATGCATTTTCCCTTTCTGCCAATCACAAGACGTTCTCATAAGAAGCCACAGAAGCACTTGGGGTTGGTTCCTATCACCGGCCCAGTGCTCCGACCACTAGGATCTGTTTCCCCAATGTACCGCTCTCTTACACACACACACACACACACAACGCAGTCATTTCTCATATTGTTATCCACATTAGGGCGACGGGGGACCGCGTCTTACCCCCGATATATAAGGGGGCCTGGCCAGACGGGGGCGGGACCCCTCCCAGACTATCCAGGGTGGTGGGAGCCCCCCCGTCCACAGACAGGTTCATCGTCCGGTCAAAGGTCACCAGCTCCACCGTGTGAAAACGCCCGTCGTTCACCGTCTCTGTGCTACGCCAACAAGGGGAGGTCACAGGTCAATGGTGTGTTTATGAGGGCACTTCTCTCCGTTCTGTTGCTGGTTACTGATTCGTTGAGTGCAACATATTTACTAGTGTTTGGCTTGTGTTTGTTCCAACTAACGTCTTAAAATGCTGTCCTGATAATGTTTTACCTCTAGATAGCGTGTGGAAGTAATGCATCGTACCTGTAGATAGTGTGTTGAAGTAATGTATCATACCTGTAGATAGCGTGTAGAAGTCATGTGTCATACCTGTAGATAGCGTGTAGAAGTCATGTGTCATACCTGTAGATAGCGTGTCCAGGCTGACTACCAGGCTTGTAGCTGACCCTGACGTGTCCCTCATGAAGCTCCACAGCCATTGGCTCATTGTCTCCATTGTAAAGCAGAACACCATTATCTTCCGCTGTTGACACCTGGGAAACACACACTAGTCAGACACCCTAACATAGGTGGTATAAGTGTGTGAGTGTGTGTCTGTGTATGGAGGTGTGTGTGCTTTCTGATCCATGTTTACGTTTGGGTGTGTGCTGTATAGATCTGCGTGTGCGTCCATGATTACTTACAGTGTGATTTTGGCCTGAGGCCAGTACATGAGAATGTGTGTGTGTCCTCATTCATACCTGTAGGGTGATGTTAGCCTGAGGCCAGTTCTTCTGGTCGGAGAGCTGTAGGTATGAGTCTCTGTCTACGAAGTTCACACTGACAAGCTTCTCGCAGCGGATGCCCTCGAACCCAGGCAGACACTGGCACAGCGCAGTACCGCCTCTGTCCACACAGGTGGCGCTGTTCTGACACGGCATCAGCTGACAGGGAGACGGCGGTGGAGGGAACACCTCGCACAGCTCGCCGCTGGGAGGGGGTGGAGGAGGGGGTGGAGGAGGGGTGAGAACCGCAGTGGACAGTGGAAGGCTTCTGTTGTAATAATGTAGTCAACAGGGCGGTGCTTGTGTGTGTGTGTGTCTCACCTATAGCCCGGAGGACAGGTGCAGGTGTACCCGTCGACCTGGTCCACACACACCGCTCCGTTCTGACAGTCGTGGTCGTCACACTCATCGTAGTCCACGCCGCAGTCGTCCCCAACATAGCCGGGGGCACACACACACCTGGAACACACACACGCACACACTCTTAAGGCATAGGACAGGAATGTGGATTGGTCCCAACATCTACGCGTGCGTGTTGTGTGTGTGCGAGTGTGTGGGTGGTTACCTGGGTCCTGAAGCAGTGCTGAGGCAGGTTGAGTGTTGCTGACAGGGGTTTCTACCTGAAGAACACACATCCTCCTCTTCCTCACACAGCAACCCTGAGGAAGAGATAGAGACAGAAAGAGAGAGAGGGAAGAAGGGATAGTGAGGGGATTATAAGCATTGATCACTTCAAAACTTTGCCCCAACTCTACTGTATTGTGCACATTTTTAAGAGAGGACAGAAGACGTGTCTGCTGTTGCATTGTACCTATGTAGAAGGGAGGACAGAAGCATGTGTAGTTGCCCACTCCATCCACACAGGTGGCGCCATTCTCACATCCGTGGTCCTCACAGTCATCAATGTCCACCTCGCAGAAGGAGCCATGGAAACCTAGCAGGCAGGAACAACTGGAGGACAACACTACACTGGTCAGTGTGTGTGTGTGCGTGGCGATTATATAGCGTGTGTAGTTGTACCTAAATCCTCTGGTCTGTGTGTGTGTGTGTAACATACGTATTCAGTAACTATGAAGTGTGTATTGTTTTACCTAAATCCTCTGGTCTGTTCGTCGCTGATGCAGGTTCCTCCATTGGTACATGGGTTACTAGCACACACATCCACAGGAGTCTCACAGTACTTGCCCTGCCCCACACACACACACACCAAGACACACACACACAGACAGACACACACACACACACACCAAGACACACACACACAGACAGACACACAAACACAGACATAGACAGAAACACAATCAATATTGTACTGTGTGGAGAAAACCACTCAATGCACTCGATGTGGCGTCTTATTATTCAACATGGTCTTATTCTGTATTATAATCAAAATGTTCCCACACTGTTCCCACACTGTTCCCACAATGTTCCCACAATGTTCCCACAATGTTCCCACAATGTTCCCACCATGTTCCCATCTAGTATACGACATTGTTAACGTGTGGAAGTGTTTTAAAGGCAATGGAAGTACATTTAAAACATTCTGATGTGTGCATGTCTGATTAAAAGGATCCAGGCTACTTCGCCCCACGATTCATCACATCATTGGCCATGTTGTACTTAGTGGCTTTTCATAGTTGTTTAGGGGCTACCAAGCATTGCAGAAACAATTAGGCTAACGTTCCTTGCTCAAGGGCACCACGACTCATTATCCAACTCCTCAGCTCGGGGATTTGAACGGGTGACCTTTTATTCGCCCCGATGCCATAACCACAATGTTATAGATCCACTAATATTCAGCGGCGCGGTTCAATGTCAGCGCATCTCGTTTGTGTACCGCTACAGCAGCGATGATTCATGCCCTGGGGCGACTGCCCGCGAGGGGTCAAGGGTCGGTGGTTACCGTGAAGCCAGGTGCACACGCACACGTGTAGAGTTCGACCGGGTCGGACTGACACACACCCTGGTTCTGGCAGGGAGCAGACACACACGGACTGCACTTGGCCTGGACCGACGCCTCCACCGGACCTGGACAGAGACCGGATGGGTGAGAGAAGAGAGGAAGAGAGAGAGACAAGGCAGAAGAGGGAGAATATAGAGGGAAAGGAAGAGAGAAGAGCAAGATGCAAAAAGAGAGTGAGCAGAGAGAGATAGAGAGAAAAAGAGAGAGAAGAAGAAAGGAGTGAGAGAGTTATTGACAGTATTGACAGAGATGTTTTAATTGTATTATTGACAGTATTGACAGAGATGTCGATCACGTTTTTTCAGGTTACCCTGCAACAGTATTGGCCAGAATAGTTCCAGATCTATCTCACTTCAAGCATCTTTATTACACCCCCTCCATTATTACACCCCCCTTACACACAACCTGAACCCCCTTACCCCCCTGAACACCCCTTACACCCCCCTGAACACCCCTTACCCCCCTGACACCCCCTTACACCCCTCTGAACCCCCCTTACCCCCCTGACACCCCCTTACACTCCCCTGACCCCCCTTACACCCCCCTGACACCCCCTTACACTCCCCTGATCCCCCTTACACCCCCCTGAACCCCTCTTTACCCAGACATTCGAACTTGGTCCCGGGGGTGGTCAGGAGCAGTTTCCCCTCCATGCCCGTCGGTCCGGCACAGCGGGCGATGCCAGGCTCCTTGTACCCGCTCTTCACCCAGTCAGACAGCCAACGGAGACGGCAGTCACAGTACAGGGGGTTGGCGCCAATCGCCCTGGTGGACAGAGATCAGGAGAGGTCAAAGGTCGGGGGGGTAGGGGTCCGGGGAGGGGGGGGGGTCAGAACAGTGGGAATTCAGTCGGCTAGTTGGTCAACCAGTCAAGCGGCCGGCGGGTGAAACGCAGGTCCCCCAGAACAGACCGGCTCTTTGTGTGGTGTGTGGCTTTCTGCTGGGGGCCTTCACTTCTCACATCCCCCTCATCAAGTAGACACTTAATGAAAGGCTTCTGGGCCAGCAGCCAAGTATCCAGCTTGGTATAGGGAACAGGGCCAAGTCAAGCCTGACATTCAGCCCTAGAGGCGAGAGCGGCCTCTTGTGCTGGTCTAATGTACTACAACACAGTATAATGTACTACAACACAGTCTAATGTACTAGAACACAGTCTAATGTACTACAACACAGTCTAATGTACTACAACACAGTCTAATGTACTAATGTACCGGCTTCTCGGGAAAGGAGGTTTGAAGACGCATGCATAGTTGTGTATTTGCCATTCTGGAGTCTGTAAGGACATGGCCATCACCACTGAAGGCAGTAGCCCTTTTGTGGTGAAGTGAGACTTCCAACTTCACCCCCCCCCCCCCCCCCCCCCCCCCCCCCCCCCCCCCCCCCCCCCCCCCCCCCCCCCTCGCCACAGGACTTAGGTAACTGACAGGTTACCACTGATAGGTTGAATGTCTGGAAACCTCTGTCATAACGGACATTGCAGGACACCAGACGGTATGAGAGGCAACGATAACGTTTTCAATAACAAACGTGGGCAGTTCCTCTCCGTCCAATACAAAGTCACCTGACAGGGACCAATGAAGTCACATGATCCCTGGTCCCTCCTCCTCTCCACACCCTCTCTCCCTCCCTTCCCCCCTCCCTCTCCTCGCCCTCCCTCTTCTCACCATCCACTGTTCCGCCCCAACCCTTATTGGTTGTCCAAAATGGGTCACGCATCATTGCACACACACACACACACACTGACACACAGACTTACACACACACACACACTGACTCGCCCGTGCGTATCTTTGATGCTAATCCAATATCATGCCCCCTCGTATTTGTAAAAGCACTTCACTCTGACAGAGGGAAGAGATCGAGTAAGTGCCAGCCTTGAAATGCAGTGGGGATACGGGGGGACAAACACACACACACACACACTCTCTCT
Organism: Novumbra hubbsi; assembly: GCA_016801125.1. NCBI lineage: Eukaryota > Metazoa > Chordata > Actinopteri > Esociformes > Umbridae > Novumbra > Novumbra hubbsi. The sequence continues at coordinate 10,959 of JACXGK010013854.1, forward strand.
CTCACACACACACTACTTACAGGTGAGACAGAGAGGCCACATCACTGAAGATGCCCTCCTGTAGTTCAGAGATGTCGTTGCCATGGAGAGATCTAAGACAGAGAGACAGATAACATTATTGGCTGTCCGCACTTGTGTGTGTGTGATTGTGTCGGTGTGTGTGAGAGAGTGTGTGTGTTCTTACAACAGTCGGAGAGAGCGTAGTCCACCGAGAGCCATCGGCGGGATACAGCGGAGAGAGTTATAACTCAGGATGCTGGGAAACACACGGACGTACCAGAGATGGAAACATTACAGGAAAGGAAGCCTTTTCCAAAGAATACAAGTATCTTTTGTTTATTCGAAGGTGTGCTGTTATTGCTATGTTGGTTGGGTGTCTGTGTGTGTGTTTGTGTGTGTGTCAGTGTGTATGTCCGTGTGTGTGTGTGTCAGTGTTTGCATCTGTGTGTGTCCATGTGTAGGTCAGTGTGTGTGTCAGTGTGTGTGTGTGTGTGTCTGTGTGTCAGTGTGTGTGTCAGTGTGTGTGTGTGTGTGGAGACTCACAGAGTGGTAAGTTGGGTCATGTTGGCGAACGAAGAATCTGAGAGGGAGCTGATTCCATTGTTGCTAAGGTCCCTGCAGCGAAGGGTTTAAAACAATCAATACAGGTTCAGCAATGACTTCACCCTACAAACAATCGATATTCCACATCCCGTTAGCAACAAGGGCCTTATTGCACTGAAACTGCATTGACACTATGACTTAGTCACAAATGGAACGCTACTTAGTGAACAGATTCAGCATAGGGCCCGAGTCAGAACAAGTGCATTGCCTTGGGACTAGGGTGCCATTTGCAACAATGACATTGTACAAGCATTTTAATATGCATTGGACTCTCCAGAGCAGAGACAACGCCTTTCCCATATTAACTTCTGTTACTGTGGGGATGAATGTGAGGCCACCAGACACTCTGGTTAGGTGTGTGTGTGTGTGTGTGGTATGCAGGATCTACAGCTCCCTCTACTGGCCATGACTGCAATACACACTGCAAAAAAAACTGCCACAGGCCTTGTTCTGGCAGTGTTGGATAGACCCAGTTGGTTAACTAACTCCAGGTAAACATACACAGACTTAGTTCTGGTTAACTAACGCCAGGTAAACATACACAGACTTAGTTCTGGTTAACTAAAGCCCAGTAAACCTACACAGACTCAGTTGTTGTCCACTGACTCTACATAACCCTAAACAGACTCAGTTGTGGTCCACTGACTCTACATAAGCCTACACAGACTCAGTTGTGGTCCACTGACTCTACATAAGCCTACACAGACTAGGTTGTGGTCCACTGACTCTACATAAGCCTACACAGACTCAGTTGTGGTCCACTGACTCTACATAAGCCTACACAGACTCAGTTGTGGT
>JACXGK010013855.1:0-12305 GCA_016801125.1 Novumbra hubbsi
TCCTGAAGACCAGTCCAGCACAAACAGGCCAAAGGCCCTGGAATGGGTCCTGAAGACCAGTCCAGCACAAACAGGCCAAAGGCCCTGGAATGGGTCCTGAAGACCAGTCCAGCACAAACAGGCCAAAGGCCCTGGAATGGGTCCTGAAGACCAGTCCAGCACAAACAGGCCAAAGGCCCTGGAATGGGTCCTGAAGACCGGCAGCGTACCTTCTTGGCCAGGCGCTGCGTGACCTCCAGGCAGTGTGTGAGGGGATGGGTGAGGGAGGAGTTACAGAGGTCACTCAAACCACTGTGGTCCCGACTCTCCTGCCTGGTCTGGGCCAGGAGGACCAACCAGCACTGGGCCACGGACTGAACGCCACACGGCTCCTTCCTGGAACACAAGGAGTTTGTATCGTGAGGGACCCTGAACCAACACAAGAGTAGATTGGATCCATACCAGCCTGGTCTCAGGCCTGCCAGTGTGGTCTCAACAACCCAAACAGATACGGACAAAGTTTGGAGAGGAATACTTTTTGGTTTTGGAGGTGAACCTCTCAGCCAGCTTGTCCAGCGAGCGAGCGTATTCCCCCTCGATCTCGCTGCGCCTGCGTAGATAGTCGGTCAGCTCCTGCAGCTGTTGGGTTTTCTGCTCCAGCTGAAGATCCAACACCTTTAACTGGTCCACCAACTGCGTACGCACCTCTGAGTGGGGAGCAAAGGAGGCGAGGGAGGAGAGGGAGGGCAAGGAGAATGGAAAAATAAACAACAAAGAGTGAAAGAGGTAATTAGAGGGATGGATGGCTCTTTTAAAATGTCTCTCTGACTACAGAATGTGTCGTTTGCGTCAACGTCCTGTACAACGAAAGAGCATGAGCCAAATGCGGCATGTCGTCCTGTTCTACCTTAACAGCCATTGGTTTACCGCCTCAGTCTACCAACCAATCATCTGCCGCAACACCCTCTCTATACTGGCACACTCAAGCATTAATCGATAGGTTTCAACGTTGTTGGTGGACATCTGATGCTGTGTCATTAATCTGTTGACTCAAGGTAAAGCTAGGAAGTTACTGCCTCATTAAAACGTGTTAACCTTGATAGCTAGCTCCTGCAGGAACCTTATTCTATAATATAATAGGAACAATGCATTTAGTTACGTAAAGTAATAGCTAATCAGCTTCTTTTTTGTGAAAGCTTAAGATAGGATGTAATGGACAAAAAATAGTTTGAAGAAACATTCTTTTTATTTGGCCAAATCAATGAGAATGCTTCAGTCAGTAACCTGACACCCGCTAACACCAACATTGAATGTACAAAACAGCCTGGGGACAGTAAGCGGTCCACTGTGTCAACCAGTGTTCAATGATGTGATGAATGAGCACTGAACTGGAAGTAATCTGTGGGGACTAAAGGACAGACAGAACAGGAACATGAAAGGTGTGCCGCGCCAAGACATTAGAGATGCTAAATAAATAAAAAAGATGTCTCTTACCTTTGATTTGTGTGTCATAGTCCACAACCCCGACTTTCTTCAGCTTGACATGCATCGACATTGTAGTTCCAACTGGGCGAAATTCTGTGGCAAAGACAAGTAAATAACTCCTGAAGGTTTCCTAAAATAAATGGACTTGGTACTGTACTTCGGGTACCAGCAAACAGTTGGGAACTTACCCATTCACTTTAGCCTAACCAGGCTGCTTATTAGAGCGTGTATGTAGCTAACTACCCAACATCCTGGACAAAGTCCAAAGTACTTCCTTACCAACATGTATTTGTCTTGTGTGTTATATTACAATGCTGTCCACACACCTGGTCTAAGGCACTTTGTGCCAATCCCACTTTGCAGTATCCAAGTGTCTACATACTGTACTCGATAGACTGAAAACACAGTATCCTAGTGTCTACATACTGTACTCGACAGACTGAAAACACAATTATCAAGTATTATTATTAAGTATTAGCGACATACTCTGATATCATTCTGTGTCCCAACACTTTGTCAACAAAGCTTTCTCACTTCCCCCTGTGGAAAACTGGGCCAAACCCAAACCAGCCGATACACTGTCAACCACACTCTAAGCCTCCCATCACTACAAAACGCAACTCCCATCAACAGCATCCACTACTAGAAACACAAGCTAGTTCAACCCGGCTAGGCTCAGGAGAGATTTAGCTGTGCAGAAAGAGCCACTTGACAATTAATTCTCCAGTCATTTGCTGCTGCTGCACACCTTAAGCAGGCCGTGCTGAAATAGCAGCAGAGACATTTCAGGCGTCCTATAAATAGCGGGGTTCCGCCATCGCACCGCTCGGTCGCAGAGACGTTTCTGTCACAAAGCTGCAGGCACTTTCTCTAGTAGCGTTACGCCGTATGAGAACCCACAGGACGGATGCCAAGGCCAACCGGACACGGGACCGGAGTAGACCGGCCAAGATGACACAAGCTCTTCAATCCAATTCATATGATTATAGGCTTATACAGAGTTGCTGTTGCTAGCCTACGGTTTTGTGAATACGAAGGTCCTAGTCAGTCAGAGACAGACAATTTGTTGGTTTAAAGCAGGGGTTTCCAACCCCAAATTTGGGCCACTAACTTTTCATGGGGTGCGAGTGACCTTCTTTGAAGGTCCTTAACATTAGGCTTCCTTCAAATTGCAAGCAATGCAATCAATAGGGGAACTATTGTCTGAAACTCTACTTGTATGACATTAGTTGCAAACTTTTTTTCAGACAAGGTTGGTCTGGTTTTGACAATCCGTGATAAAGGATCTTGCTCATAGACGTGTGACTTGACTCTCATTTAACATTGCGAACCCTTTTGGGGCTTAAACCATTTGAATGTAGTCAACAGGGAGGGAGTTCCAACTATGTTGGATGATTCCTCCAGATGACCCTGTCAGAGTCATGTTTACCACTGTCCCATTTCCCTTCCTTCCTTTTTATGTAGAACTAAAGAATCATTAACATGACATAAATGAAAGAAAAGAAGAAGTCCATTAATTTGCTGCATTGCTGTTCTATGTTGTTCCTAATGGAAGACACCAAACTGACAGCAGTAGTTGTTAACCCAGTAATAAATCTAGCTGAAGTTCAACTGTAATCCATAGAGTAAGTATTGCTAGTCTTTATTGTTATTCTTGGTTGGCATTTAATAATGCAATAGAATAAAACTTGATTTAAGCCCTTAGGGAAACTACTGTCTGGGAGCCTAACCAGTCTCTACATGTTCAGCCCAGGAATTTGGTCATGAACTACATTTGAATTGCAGTTAGCAGTTGGTTAGTTTGGTTTGTTGTCTTCCCTCTCTGCCTTTATCACATTCTCCTAAGAAACAGTGACCTTTAGTGATCCTAAGAATGAGGAACACAGAGATGTTTCCAGTATCAGGAGAGGGCAGCACACATAAGAGCAAAGTAGACCTCCCTCAACCCAACAAATCCTTAGTCACTTTACTGGGTGACCCTATTCAATCGCACTACTCACTGTAACCAACTTCCTCTTATCATAAACCCAGTTTTATTTTAAGAGGTTTTTTGACTATTTGCAATTTCACTCCCTATAATTTATTAGAAAAAACAGCAAAACCATGAAATGTTTCTACAAATCTAAATATATGCACCTGTAGATCTACATTAATACCGGCCTATTGCATTTGCTTCATGAAATGAAAAAAAGTAATGCATCTTAGTGAAGTGCATTGTTCTTACTCGACATGTCGATCTTTCCAACCTTCTCTCCATTCCTTCACTATGTGATCATTACTGAATCACCCAATAGGAATGACGTTTATGGCCATTATTATTATCACCATAACCAGAATGGTTATGTTCTTTTGGTTACCTGCATTTGCTATACAGTTGCTGCGGTGTTTTAATGTTTTCGCTATTAAACCAAACAATATGTCACATCAGGTGAGATTCTAAAGAAACACCTCAAGCTCTATATAGTCAATCAGTTGAGAAACCACAATTACAACAACAGAACCTCAAACCTATCTAACTTCAAGAACGTAGCTATACTCGCACATAAGCACAACACACAACACAACGCAGACACAAGACATGCCATAATAAATCATTATAATGCGACATTAACGTCCTAGCAGTTGTGTCAATTAGAGTTATACCTGACTGAGATTGTTTATTTCCTGTAGTTTTCTACGCGGAATAGCGTCTCCCAATGTTAACTTCTCTCGTTGCTCCCGGACACTTTCAGACGTCCACTGTCGGCTTGCGCGTTGTGCAAGAGTCGTCGTGAGTGAAAGCTTATAATTTAAGCCACACCTCCTCCTCATCCACAGTGTAGCTTTGAATTGTTCACTTGTGAATTGTTGTTTGGGTAAATAAATCAAAAGGCCTAACTATATAATTGTCAACTACATACTTTTAGACGGTGGACCATTGCTGGATAATGTAAAAGTAGACATGGCTCATGGGAACGGCATTTCTTGATCCACGTCAGGCCTATTTCTTAAAAACGTTTTGTGTGACAGCGCAGGCTTAGTCAGTCAAGTTGCCTGCTGTCTATAATTACCACCATGGTCTTTGCGTATATATCAGGATGTGTAACATCCTAAAATGGTGCTACCAAATCTACACGTCCGTCGGGACTGAACATATACTCACACTGAACAAGAAAGTCCTCCACATCAAACGTCATATAATCACGTTTATAGATTTGACTGAGATGGGGTGGTTTGTTTGCTTGCTCTAACAGATAACAAGACCTACTGTTTAACAGGAACCACTTGTGAGAAAGAAGGGGGTTGTGAGAAAGAAGTGTCAGCGTTTTATCGTGGCCCGGGAAGGTGTGAAGACGCTAGCGGAGGTGAGAACGCGTCTAAACCCTCTGCTATAGAATGTCGCTTCATAAAAACTACCAGTTAAAAAGGAATTTCACTGTATGATAACATTTTGATGTAGATATCCCTTTTGCAAAACCCACAGATGACTGTGAAACACTACTCTCACTCTTAACTTCCTCTGCATTTCCTTCCTCCATTCCAACCAAACGACATTCAAGAGCTGCCTGCCAACATGATCAGATATATTTTTGCCATTACGCTAAATAATAGTATCCTGTAACAAATCCGAAACTTTTTTTTTTTTTAAATGTGCCAAATTATTGAATAGATAAACTGCCTTCTCATTTACTATATTATTCAGACCTTTTATTTAGTACTTTGATATTGAGTGTTTTTGCACATTAATAAAAACATATTTTCGCTTTGTCATTGCCGGGGTTGTGTGTGTAATCAAAAACTGTTATGTAATACATTTTAAATTAACTCAATAACAAAACAAAATGTTGACAAAGTGCCATGGATTCGGTCTTTGCGATCAGTCTTAATAAACAATAGGGCAACAGGTTAAAAAACAATTCCCCCAGTCTGAGTAAAGCCCATACAACAGCGATTAAACGCGTTGTAGTTACGCCATCTAGCGGTCATATTCTGAATTGCACTAAACATGTATTCCTGACTAATATTCCTATAAATCTACAAAAACAAAATGCTTCTACCAAAACTATTACTTAAAATGTTTATTTTTAAGTATTTAGAAGAATACTCAACAGAACAAATTGTCACATCCCAACATAGGTTAATATTTCATGGGTTAGTGGCAACAGTGTATTAGCAGTGACAACATCAAGTCCAATACAAATGTTATGGATGTCAGTGGTAAATTTGACCACAAAACCAATTCCCACAATTCCTGTTTCAACTAAATTCTCTGCTTCTTCACTCGTCCCTAATGCAGAGAAAGTTCTGAAAAGAAATATATATATATAGAACTGCCCACACGCTTTCCAAAGGGAATAGTAACAGAAGAGACCTTCACACTCTGTGCACAGCAGTTTGCCCTCATCTCCCGCGACGACAAAAAGTGTAGTTGCGTAACGGCGGTGGCTAATTTCAAAATGGCTATCCAAGCATCAGTCATTGTGAGTCGGAGGATGAATCTTTGACGTCTGTACTCTCTGTAGCCTCACTGACTTCGCTCAGCTCCTTGCTGTCTCCACCGCTGTCTCTCCCCCCCTCCTCCTGGTCACCCAACGGGGCCGTAGCAGTAGGGGCCTCCTGACCCAGGGCCTTTACTCCATGCTTCCTCAACTGTGGGACCCATAGACAGAAACACACACACACACTCAGAATGCAGGTCACACAGGAAAATGTTGACCCTTAAACCTTAACAGTCAAGTATATGGGTCTCCTTCTGAATCAATTTCCTGCAAGGTTTTATGAGCATTTCAGTCAATTGCTAAAAGCAGTGGAAAGAGTAAAAACTCACCTCGTCAGCCATGTGGGCGAGATCTCTCTTCATGGCATAGGCGTCTTCCCCATCGGCATAGTACTTGGGCTCTATTTCACTAATCCTGTGGACCATGAAAAATTATCAGTATTTCAGAGAGAAAAACACATAACACATGCTCATTGTGTTAGTAGCACTGCAAACAACTCGGTTAAATCGGCATGCAATAAATCACATGAAGACTTAAATGTGCCCGTAAAACAGTTGCTTAGGTTGTCGGGGAACAGAAGAACAAATCTTGACATGACAAAATAAAATGTTTCGATAAGAGACAGACTACATAGGCATAAGGCATGCCCCCCCCCCCCTTCAATAACAACTGGCAACAACTTTTGGGATAGCAAAGCATCATCTCTGCCATACATGCACAAAGGACAGCTAAATCAACGCACCAGGTACCACCCATGAAAGGTTTTGTGTTCATAAAGATGGGAGGAGATCCTCATTACTTACTGGAACTTCAATGTGTTTGAGTACAGGTGCAAGGCCGCTCGGTTACTGCAGTAGGAGAAAATTAGAGGGATGCAATTCAAGTTACTTGCGAACAAAAAACAAAACGTTTCAAAAGGCAAAACAACTTTAATGAACAAGCTCTTTCACCCCATCAAACGGATTTGCACCAAGTAAAAAAGTAATGAAAATGAACTCAGCCCACTGCACTACCTTTTCCGGACATGAAGTGAGACATATTTGGCATTGAAGTTTTCAATCATAGCTCGACTCGCTTGGTCCATCAGCTTTTGAGCCAGACCCAAACGTCTGTGGGAGCGCTTGACAGCCTGCCAGACAGACCACACACAGACACGCCTTAATGGTTGTCAAATGCTGTCCACTAAACATCCTAACAAAGCCTGCAGAATAGGATATTTCCCATTTCAGTAAGTAACATTCTACATTGATCCATAATACCATCAACAGCCAGGAACGAACACTCACCAGGGAGGTGATGTGACCGTGGGGAACGTCATCGGGATCCTCCTCCCTGCATGACAGACAGAGTGAGGTCAACACACGTAAACACCGTTAGGACATAATGCTCTGTATCCTGTTATAACTATACTCACATCTTGGCCAGAACATAACCCACTATTTTGCCATTCTCGTCCTCTGCAATGTATGAAAGCTGGAAGATTGTGAGAAAGAGAAAGTGATCTTATGAACAGAAAAAGAGTCAAAAAAGAAGAGACATCTAGCGACAGAGATGTGGCTAAATCTAACATGTCTCTTTCAAGCTAAAGAGTAGTAGTTGATGAGATTTAATGTGCTGTAAGATTTGTGGAAAAATATGTGAACTAAATGGCAGATGAAAAGGTCTGATGAAGACCGAGTTGGCCATGTTAACCTGAGGCCAGGACAATCCATGGTAGAAGTAGTATTTCATCTGGTAGTTCTCTGGAAGACACAGCAGGTTGCAATGCTGCATGTTCATAAGGTCTTCCGGCTGACGACACAGAAAAAAATATCAACTGTAAACGTGGAAATATACCAAAGCTCGTTTTTATTATTAGCTATGGTTGGCTAGCTCAGTGGTTCCCCACTCCGGCCCAGGTCTAGTGTACCCCAAACAATGGACAATCGTATTGTAACCCCGGACAAACACACATAATTTGAATTATTTTAATTTGGCATGTTTCTCAGGGGCTATAACAAAATACGTTGTTATTGTGGTACTCGAGGACCGGGGCTGAGAACTACTCAGTTACACTAACTAATTAAAAGGCTAACGCTAGGCTTCAACCAAGTAGTACAATGTTGCACACGAAGCTACAGTGTAGCATGGTCGACTCTGCATCTGACTTACTCTTGCGTTGCGAATATTCATGTTTTTTTACGCTAGTCACACGTTGAGATGATGAATTATATAATGGAACCAAAACGCTGTATGAACTTCTAATCTTGCTTATAAATTATGACGAAATGTTAGCCTGTTAGCCAGCTAACTCGAAGAGGAAGCATGCGCTTAACCAGAAGTGGTTCAAAGGTAAGGCCCGCCTCCAGTCACGTGGTATTAGACGGGGGCCCGTTCAACAAGAAACACTTTTTAGTCCTTGTTAAACAAGAAACACTTTTTAATCCTTGTTAAACAAGAAACACTTTTTAGTCCTTGTTAAACAAGAAACACTTTTTAGTCCTTGTTAAACAAGAAACAATTTTTAATCCTTGTTAAACAAGAAACACTTGTTTAATTCTTGTCGATCAGAACGCAACGTTTTGAAATGTTCTAACATAATTTATTAACGACTTTATTTTTTTTAAACATAGCTGGATGTTTTACAGAATACAGAAAAGCTACTTTAAGTTAACCTGAATTATATGAGACGAGAGGATATGCGCCGAAATATTCAATGTTTACTTTAAAATATACATACGTCTCGGAAGTAGAAAACATTAAGTACTATTTGTTCATATGTGCATTAGTAGCATTTCCACATGTATGTTTGCAGTTCAAGAACATGTTCGTATTTAAGATGACCCTAGCTACAGAAAAACGTATTTTGTAGAAACTTAAACACTCAATGAGGACAGGGGCAAGTCGCACCAAAAAGTCTCGATGCTCCTTAACATACAGCACAATATTTGTTCCTACATATGTCGTAGTCACATTTTTTTGTGATCGGTCAAAAGACACGAAGAAAAATCTAAATTTCCCTGTCTAAACAGAGAAACTAATGTTGACTTGACTTTATGCTAATTAACCTGCGGCAGAGGTAATAGCATCCAATCAGCGAGCGCACATTACAGACAGGTGCGAGAGAGAGACGGAGAGGCTGATATAAGGATGGCAACACATTTTTAGAGCTGTAAGTTAGACTACATGTCACTGATTTTACAGATGAGATAACGTTTGTCATTTAGATAAGTGGTGATATGGAATTTTGAATAGCGGTCTCCATTGTTCTATCCATATCGTACTGCCATAGTGAGAAGTACATTCCTGTTTATCTATAGACGTTAAAATACGTGTAGTATGGACGAACGTCTGGTTCGCTTGGAGGCCAGCCTGTGGATCGGTAAGAAACGTTTCTGGGCAGTCCTTACCGGCTGGCACCTCAACTGGACTGAAGTGGACATGAAAAACCGCAGCAAGATGACCGGTGAGTTCTTTCTGTCACTTGCGTGTCTGTGTTGAATCCCTCGAATTACATACAGTTACCAAACCAGTATTGCAGACCGTATGCTAATGGAAAGTCATGTAAAGACTATGCTAGTAGTAAAATATACGAATTCTGTATATTTAGCTGGCTAGTGTGTTTCAGAGAGTGTGTGTGTGTGTATACACAGACTATTAGGTTGCATTAGGTTATTTCACTCATTAAGAACTTTCATTCTTCATTAAAGCTTAAGATCAAGTTAAACAGCACCAACACAAAACACACCTTATAGAATGTAACTCCCAAAGCAAAACAAAAACCTAAACCAACACACACACACTCCTATCTACACTCCGTTAAGTCACATGAGCCTTATAGGGTTCAATCCAAAGATCGTAGTGGTTTACATTAGTGTGTGTGTGTGTCTTGTGCCCCAGTATCCATACCAGTGTCAGAGGTTGTTAGTGTGGAGGAGGGCGGAGTGCATGTCTTCCCCCAACGGTCTCTTTCTGAAGACACAGACAGAGACTTCACAGGTGAGGGTCAAACGCATTCAAAGCCTGTCAGGTCTTATGAGGACTTAATGATCTATCCTGATGTACTTTTTCAGATTGGCAATTAGTGGTAGAAACATTAACCAAGTAGGCTGCCCGCTAATGTTTTGGTAAGAAAATAAAACTCATATAGACCTGAGTGAAGTTATTTTTTTGGGTCTGATGTTATGACAGTTGAACTAAGCAATGGGGCATTTTTTTATTTAGAGTATTTTTTCAAGAATCAAATAAGTGCATTGCGTTAATACAGTCCAAACTTATATCAAGCAACTGCAGATCCCCCTTTAAAGTGTCGCCATTGCATTTCCTTGTGCGTACGGAACCTGAATCCATGAGGGTAACCTCTTGGGTCTCCTGCCGGGTTCTCCCAGTGTTCTATGTGAAGCGCACCAGCAGCCGAAGTTCCAGTGGGTTGCTATGGAGTCTGGGCCGGACCCAGTTTAGCTGCCCCAGCAGGGACCTCAAAGACCAGTGGATAACCCAGCTGAGGATGGCCCTCAAGACTCACAGTGAGATGACACACCAGTTCACGTTGGTTTAGCTCAACAGTTTGTTATCCCCTTATGGTCAAACTGAAGATCACAGTAACCAGTATTGCAAGAGTATTAAGATGTGCCTTGTGGGTAATTGTACTTGCCCCATATAATGATGTATTAATCCTCACTTTATGGCTCACATCGAGTATATGCAGTAACATCTCTACTTGCACGTGCTTATGTAGTTTGGATGTCTACAGTTCTTAGTACTTTTTTCAATTTAATATAGTATTTTTTTTCTCTCCTAACACTCCCCTCTCCTTCACTCCTTTATCCTCCCCTTGACCCCTTTCTCCTTCCCCCTCTTGCCCCAGGCCCATCTCGTCCTCACAGGCTGTTGGTGTTCATCAACCCCTTCGGAGGGAAGAAACAAGGCAGATATATCTACCAATCTCTGGTAGCCCCACTGTTTGAGCTGGCCGGCATCAACTGTCATGTTGTAGGTGAGACTTGTGTGAGGCAACGAGTGAGACTTGTGTGAGGCAACGAGTGAGACTTGTGTGAGACAACGAGTGAGACTTGTGTGAGGCAACGAGTGAGACTTGTGTGAGGCAACGAGTGAGACTTGTGTGAGGCAACGAGTGAGATCTGTGTGAGGCAACGAGTGAGATCTGTGTGAGGCAACGAGTGAGACCTGTGTGTGGCAACGACAGATCTGGTGGCTTTGTTTTGGGTCTGGTGGGCTGATTGACAAGTTAATTATGCAGTGATTGACACAGTTCCATGCTCCAGGTAACATGTATATACCAGATTGTTATATAATGACCGTCTACTGTGGAGGTGAAACCAATCTGGATTTCTTTTTGTCGTTCAGTGACAGAGCGGGGAAATCAGGCGAGGGACCACATACTGAAAAAAGACCTGACTGGTTTTGACGGGTACGTCAGTGTTTCAGTGTTTCAATGTTTCAGTGCCATGTAAGCGGTGACGCTTGTTGGGGCCCAAACAAAACAACCAGAGGGCCTCACAATATGATTGGCTTGGAACAGGGGGCTGTCCCAAACAGCACCCAGTTAGCAACATCATGCACTACTTTTGAGGGCTCTTGGGAAAATTAGTGCACTATGTAGGGTGACTACTTAGACATACTGTATATGGGATTGGGCATAATCACTGACATGGTTGCTTATGTCCGATTTGACCACAGTGTGGTATGTGTGGGCGGGGACGGAATGTTCAGCGAGCTACTCCACGGCGTGATTGGACGAACACAGCAGGAGGCCGGACTCTCGGAGCATGACCCAACCCTCACGTTGCAGTCATGTGACCTCCACATTGGCATAATCCCTGCAGGTGATCTTTGTTGTACAGATGGGGACCTTCTGCCTTGTCTTCACTGTAGTGGTCATGGGGTCAGACGATCAAGTTCCTTCTCAGGAAGAACCACGCTTCTCTTACAACTGCATTAAAGAGTGTGTGATTAGAGACTGATTATTTTCCTGCGTTTGCTTCTCAGGCTCAACCGACTGTGTGTGTTTCGCCACTGTGGGAGTCAACGACCCGGTGACCTCTGCGCTGCACATTGTCATTGGTGAGATACGGTCATGTTCCTCTGGGTGACATGTTGCTTGGCCTGCCGTTCTGTCTACTGGTGAGATACGGTCATGTTCCTCTGGGTGACATGTTGCTTGGCCTGCCGTTCTGTCTACTGGTGAGATACGGTCATGTTCCTCTGGGTGACATGTTGGTTGCTTGGCCTGCCGTTCTGTCTACTGGTGAGATACGGTCATGTTCCTCTGGGTGACATGTTGCTTGGCCTGCCGTTCTGTCTACTGGTGAGATACGGTCATGTTCCTCTGGGTGACATGTTGCTTGGCCTGCCGCTCTGTCT
>JACXGK010013856.1:0-12153 GCA_016801125.1 Novumbra hubbsi
AGAAAGTATTATGAGCAGAAGCCTTCAGGACACTGAACAGACCCAGAAAGGTGTTTGTGTTTCCTAATGCCACAGATCCTCCACAGCTGGCTGGTGAGGAGGATGTTGATGCCAATGCATTGAGAAAACAATTACATTCATCTACACAGCCGGGAAATTCAATCTTGCAGCATATTCAAGGTTTAAAAACATTTATCATTTCCACTTTATTAAAATGTAAAAATTGAATTGCCCCAACATATCAGCCACACAAAACCCTACAAATAAGTCCATTAATTATAATCCACATAATTCCCATTTCCAGTTGCAGCAGGGTGATATATTGCGGCTGTATGAAAGTGACTCAAATTAACATTAACCACTCTGAAAGAGGCCCATCTAATTTCCTTCCGGATTTCTCTGTGTCTGAAAAAAAACGGCAAATACTTTAGCAGTCTAAAAACACGCCGTCAGAGTCAATGTCCCCTCCTTCATCCGCCAAGTACACGCCAGTCTAACAAAACTAGTCACTGTCCCAGCTGCTCATTGGTTTTTGCACTTGGGAACGTAGAATCCAACGAGCCCGTTTGGATTCCCGGAGTCATATCATTTTTTAATGAGCGGAGCTGCTAGATACAGACATCCATGTGAGGATGTGACGAAATGATAACCTTTCAAATATGGTCAGGAGATGAGCCTGTGCACGTACACACACACACACACACACAGTGCCAGCAAAGGGAAGATGGACCCCATATCTCCATGGCGATGACAGTTTGGGGAGGACGCTGGAAATCGCCGGTCTAATGAGACGCTCCCCGTTTTCTTTTTCTTCCTGTCTGATTGAGTATCCTCTCTTTACCTGACATTCACGTGGCATCCTGTCTCTTATGAAATGTACATTTGGGACCAGAGCACTGTGAGCCACTTGTCAAAAGTAGAGCACTATCTAGGGTTTAGGGAGCCATTTGGATAGCATGCCTGGTGTATTAATCACTGACTGATGCGTTGCAAGGCCTTTTGATCAACACACAAACAACAGCTTCTTCTTTTTGCTTCTGGAGGAGACAACAGTTTGAAGATGTGTAAAGTGGGGTCCGTCTGTGCTTTTATGTTGCTGTTATTGTTTATTTATGCGGTTGTTAATGTATGAGAAATACAGGCAATTTTAGACAAAACACACAGTCCTTTCTTGGTGTGAATCTTACTTTTGTTTTTGAAAGCTTTGGAAATGATGAATTGGGAAGCATTTTATGGATGGGATTCATGTCAACAAAACCTGCCCCAATACTTTGACCAGTGCTTTATTTGGGGCGTCCCCAAAGTTTTCTGAAAGTAGTAGAAGTATCCAGTTGACCCTGAACTCCTCGGTATAATGGCCATTTATTACGACTACCATCACATACACAGCTTGTTCTAAGACGGACACAGGAAGTTTCAATTCAAGTTTCAATTCAAGTTAAACTTTTTTTTTAACTCACT
This sequence comes from Novumbra hubbsi, assembly GCA_016801125.1. Lineage (NCBI taxonomy): Eukaryota > Metazoa > Chordata > Actinopteri > Esociformes > Umbridae > Novumbra > Novumbra hubbsi. Next base: position 1,462 of record JACXGK010013856.1, read on the forward strand.
TATTCTCTTCAACCAAAATAGTTTACATTATTTTGTGTGCCTCCCATCCTCAAGCTTGGTCCCCCCCCCACTCTCTCCTCCATCTCCCCACTCTCTCCTCCATCTCCCCACTCTCTCCCCGTCTCCTCACTCTCCTTCAGCGTCTCCTCGCTCTCGCCTTCCGCGTCTCCTCGCTCTCTCAACCACTCTCTCTCCCTCCCTCTCTTCCTCTAACTCATTCACCGGTGTGATGTTAGCCCCTGGGAATCACAGATTGATTAATGCAGTCCAACAGAATGTATTAGTAGCTGTTCAGGTGGTGTGTGTGTGTCTGTCTGTTTGTCTCATTGTGTGTGGGGGTAGAACACATTTTAGAGCGGAATTCGATGAGAGGCATTAGAAATTGCATGTCTTCTTACCCTTAAAAATAAACTTCAGCTGTCTGTATAATTAAACCGGGGTCATCGTTGCCGGGTAACGGCATTTGTCACACAGAAATTATATCAGCTCAAAGTAACTAGATGTGCTTCCAGATTTATGTCGCGATTCATACTTGTTATTTTTCATGATGAAATTGGTCATTCTGGGCCTGTTTTAGAGCTTTAGATGTCAAAACAATTAAAAGAATCATTTCCCAGGCCAAGTTAAACATTAACATGCAACACTGAATGTATGTATCATGGACTGATCAGCCTAACCATATATTTTGTAGGCGCCGTGTTAAATTAAAATCTCCCTACCCCAGCCGGGCTCCCAATTGGCTGTTCAGCAGGGGCGGTGCCAAAAGATGACAGATTGGTTAAATTTTTTGTTTCAACAGAGATACATTATTGTCCATTGAAGCAATCTTACTAATCTTGCACTCTGTTTACATGCAGGCCAAGAATAAATAATACTGACAAGTGGAAAGCATAGGTTTAGCTCGGCAAATAACGACATGGGCATCAACAATGGAATACGAAATTGATGTCAACAAGGGATTATCAACCGCGAAGCTACAACACCGAATAAAATACTGTAACAACACAATAACATGGCCTCGGAAAATATCTAGAACAACCGTGTCTAGCCACCAATGGATTCTGATTCACAATATTGTTTATGATAAAGATTTTGAAGTACGGTACTATGGATTAAGCTCCATGGTAAGAGCGTCTCGTGTTTGTTGTAAATACAACCTCCTGGCCACTATGCTACAGTCATTTCAGTAATGACTAGACCTGCACATGAAAACTAACTCATCACCGATCACTCAGTCAGGAGAAAGGACCTTTTGACTTCCATATTCAGCAAGGCTGCAGTCCCTGTTATCAACATATGCGTCCAACATGTTATTAGAGCAGCAGGCTAAACTAGCGAGCATCGTGTCAAACATAAACATAGTTTATCTGTGGTCCCGTGTTAAAGTCCCTCTTGGTGATAGTAACACCTCCGAAAACAGAATGCTTTTTATGACATATGATGTCTTTTTTTAAGATAAGCGTCGTTTACTATTGTACAAGCGACAAAGCAGTGCAGCAACCGATCTTCGGTGTATTAAGCTAACCCGAGGGGTCCGAGAAACGTAACCGGCCGTGTCTGTGCACGCGCACCTTTCTGCTGAACTGTCAGGAAGTGGCTGTGACGTGGATGTAAAGGTAGCCGTCGTCTGAGCAACAAACAAATGTGAAAAGCGAGCTAGCTAACCAACTGTCACAACACGATAGCTACGATCGGTTATAAATGTGGAGCACACTGAGAAACGTTTATAATTTAAGTAAGTTATTGTGGAGAACATGACTAATATAAAATCTTATTCCGATGTAATTATTTTGTCTTATTTCCATGTGCTCATTTGTTTTAGAGGGTGATTGTGTTATAATTCCATCCACGCTATATTTTCTATCCCCCCACTGTAATGTACAATGGATACCTTTTGCAGAAAGTCTCACAGTGAACATATTGCATGAACTACCCAGTTTGTGAAGTTACAAATACAATGTGAAATCATGGGGCACTGTGTGCTACATGCTTCAAAACAATGTTCTACCCCCAATTTAACCCCCAATGCAACACACTATACTGTACATGGAATTCATATTGCCTCATTAGTAAGTGGTGAGTGGCTTTTATTTGGGTTTGGAGAATGGTTAACTGAGGGGGAGTACGTAAACTATTATTAGGGAATGATGTGAAGACCGTATTGTCAAATAATGTTAAGAAAATAAAGTTGACAAGCTCTTCACAGGCAACTCAAGAACCACGCTGTCCAAACCTCTCTGGCCACTGCAAACCATTTCAGGGGCTTCATTTATGTTTTTTGGGGGTCGGCATTTCTTCTGACAGGCATGAACGTGATAGAAACACTGCTGAAAGACATCCAACGGCTCTGTCTAACAAAGACATTTGGGACTAGACAGAGGTGGTGAAGAGCATTGTTGCGAAACACTACAAAACAAGACCACATTGACAGTCAGACCTCGCTGGCCCTTCAAGGCACTGGAGGGCGTCATTTGGGAGACGATTTAAACCACCGATCCCCATCCTGCTGGCCAATTACCTGTGAAACGAATCTCACTACAGCTCTCGCAAACCCAACGCAAAAGATTTAAGGGTCCCTCAGGTTGAAACGGCCCTTTAGCCTCACAACTTTTAGAACCAGTCAGCCGCCTGCCGCCTCTACTGGAACCAGTCTTGGGAGCCGGTGTGTGACGTACGAGTAAACGTGATGTACCTCACACACACATAAAGGACCGGGAGCCGGTGTGTGACATACTGTTACCTTTCCGGACTTTACCACCAGACCGTAGTCAGGAGGTGCAGGAAGCCTACTTACGAATTCCAAGGCCGTAACAATTAACCGCTGTTCCGAGGTAAATACAACCCAATTACTTACATTTATCCGTTGCCCAAAGATGAGTAAGTCCGTAGTCTGATGAAATAGCTGCTGTTTATTAACTACAGCTCGTATAGTAATATTAACCAATCAACATTAAAGATAAGTGCAGGAATAGTAACGTCTGCTAACTTCTCTCACCGAGTCACACACTGTTAATTCCCCAGCAGAGATATATATACCCAAAACCACCAGCCCCTCCTCTTTACCGTACCCATAATGCCATTAGGCATATTCGCTACACCCCACTCTACCAACAGTACGAGTAAACCTGATGTACCTCACCCACACATAAAGGACCGGGAGCCGGTGTGTGACGTACAAGTAAACCTGATGTACCTCACACACACATAAAGGACCGGGAGCCGGTGTGTGACGTACGAGTAAACCTGATGTACCTCACACACACATAAAGAGGAGTGTAGGAATAGAAGGTGGATCTTCTGAAGTACCATATCCAGTTTCTCTGTGACCTTGGTAGTCACGCAGTTCACAACAGCTACTAATGTGAGCTGTGTTTGTATACTTCAGTGTGTGTGTGTGTGTAAAAACTCACAGATGTTTGTTTCCCCCCAGGGAGGTACCTGTGCTTCCAAAAACAACAACAACTACCTCCTTCAGTTTAATAAGATACTTTAATTTCCTCTGTCTTTTCTTCCCCAACCATCACCTCACCCCCAATATCTACCAATCTCTCACACCCCCTTCCTCCACCCCCTTCCACCCCCTTCTGTCCACCATGTAGCCCACCCCAGTCCCCATCTCTCACACCCCCTGTATCCACACCCTTCTGGCCACCATGTAGCCCACCCCAGTCCCCATCTCTCGCACCCCCTGTATCCACACCCTTCTGGCCACCATGTAGCCCACCCCAGTCCCCATCTCCCACACCCCCTTCATCCACCCCCTTCTGTCCACCATGTAGCCCACCCCAGTCCCCATCTCTCGCACCCCCTCCTTCGCTCCCTTTCTTCCCCTCCATTCCCGAGCGCGTTTCCTTCAAAGGCCCGTGAGGAGCTACAGGCCTGTCACTAGATGAGAGTGACAAGGGAGCTTTTTTTTTACGAGTTCCATTTCCTTTTTCCTGGTGATATTTTTAGTCCCCTCCCACACCCCTGAGAGGCTTTAACAAAACGTATCTTTCTACAAAAATGTTTTACCATTAGCATTTTCTAGTCCTTTTCTGTGTACCTGTTGTTAGCAAAATAAGATGAGGGGACATGAAATGAGGGAGGGAGGGAGAAAAAGAGATGGAATGAGACGAAAGAGTGAAAATTAGAGGGAGGAAGTGAAATAGCGAGAGGAAGTAGAACAAAGAATAAAGCAATAACACAAACAGGTTGGACAGCTAGTCTCAAGGCTACACAGGTGGTGATCGAGAATAGGTTGCCTTCTGCCCAGCTCCGTCCAAACCTCATGGCTACAGCCGGCCAAACACACACACACACACACACGTACGCTTGCAGCCTGGTGCGCTGGGGATCAGTCATAATGTCCTCTCTGTTTCATCATCAAAGCAGTGGATCTCAGCTCGCTGGATTGAAACAGATAACACGAACCGTTTGATGTGAGAAAGACAGACACTCAATCTCAAAAGTACTTAGGCTTCCTCGCTGGAGCGACAGCACGAGGAGGAGAGGAGATTTTCTTTCTCTCCTTTGGCCTGTTGAGGCAAAGGGTTTCCAAGGCCTTTCGTCAGCGCACGGTGTGGGCGTCTGAGGGAAGAACGGCGGAAAAATATAGAAAACAAACTAAAGTGTAAAGGCCAATGTTGGCAGAGATAATGGTACAACGTCAGGTAGACTATTGAGCTGCCACAGACATTAACACCCCCCCTTCATGTACTGGTTTGGGCTCTATCTCACCCTCTGGATTCCCTTCTGTTCCCTTTTGTAAAACCAGTGTATAGAAATATAGATTTACATTAGGAGTTGAAAGGAGGTTCACGTCATTTAGAGACAGTGAGGCTGGAGTGATTTTGATAACCAGGTATGAGACTCGAATGACGACTGTCATGACCGTCTACCTCACTGCTGCCAGAGAATCACCCTCTTTGAAGATTTGAACAATTTATAATGTCCCCTGATTAATTGAGTAAGGCTTTGATTATAAAGGACAGGGGCCTTTTAACTTTGATTAATTTCACTTCAAAAGCAACAGCGGAAGCAAACTGCTTATACAAATGAATACGATGAATGCGTCTTTTAAGATGAAAGAACGGAAGATTCAAACCCACCACGCCCTCAAACTCGATCGACCAGCCAATCCTACGACATCTGTGCCAGCTCCCGCCCACCACGACCTCAACCTTTACCGACCAGCCAATCCTACGACATCTGTGCCGGCTCCCGCCCTCCACGCTCTTAGCCTCCACCGGCCAGCCAATCCTACGACATCTGTGCCGGCTTCCGCCCTCCATGCCCTTAGCCTCCACCGACCAGCCAATCCTACAACATCTGTGCATCTGTGTCACCTTTGGCAGGCTTTTGAAGGTATTCACGTTTAAAACCACCGCAGCGGACCGGACAGAGCATACACACACACACACTCTACTGAAACGCTCTGCCCACATAATAAACCCGCAGGCTCAGACACGGTCTTGTTTGTGTTCGGTAAGCAGATACGTGGGTTATCCCGCGACGTACTGTTGTCGCGCTGAGGGGAAACAGATCCCCTAACGCCGCCACCTAAGACGTCTGTACTTCGTTTGAAGTTCTCCGTCGACCGCGGATGCGGCAGCAGGCTGATGAGCAGAAAGACCACGAGCCTCCAGGCTTTCATGACGCTCTTGTGTTTTAGCGAGTCAGTTCGACTCCGAGCGGAACACCGGCTACAGAAGTTTAATTGGACAGCCAACGTGGCCGGAAACCACTTTGCTGCTCCGAATGTGGTCTCAAACGTGCAAAGCGGTACGTCTCGACGTAAGACTCATTTGCCGGACAGGCTGACAGATGAGGCGCTTCTGGGTCAAGTTCTGAGGCGTGTTGAAACGTGCTACAGTGTCTCACCTGTAATTGATCTGCCAGCTGTGTGGCTGGGAGGGGGGGGGGGGTCCAGTGCATTAGGAACGGCATCATGGCAAATGGCGGATCGCAGCCCCCACACCTTCTCCTCTCCTCTCCGCGCCTTCTCCTCTCCGCGCCTTCTCCTCTCCTCCCCGCACCTTCGCCACTCCTCCCCGCGCCTTCTCCTCTCCTCCCCGCGCCTTCTCCTCTCCTCCCCGCGCCTTCTCCTCTCCTCCCCGCGCCTTCGCCACTCCTCTCCGCGCCTTCGCCTCTCCTCCCCTTCGCCTCTCCTCCCCTTCGCCACTCCTCCCCGCGCCTTCGCCTCTCCTCCCCGCGCCTTCGCCTCTCCTCCTCGCGCCTTCGCCTCTCCTCCACTTCGCCACTCCTCCCCGCGCCTTCGCCTCTCCTCCCCGCACCTTCGCCACTCCTCCCCACACCTTCAACACTCCTCCCTACACCTTTGCCTCTCCTCCCCACACCTTCGCCTCTCCTCCCCACACCTTCGCCTTTCCCCCGCGCCTTCATTTTGACGCAGCAGCATTTGAACAACACGCTTGGATGAGAATGTGTTCAGTTTGTTTAATCATGGATGATGCCAGCAGAGGGGTGGGATGAGGCTGCAGGGGGTGTGACCAGAGCGTCCGGCAAAACAACCCGTCTCTCATATCGTCTCCTCCTCTGCTCCCTTTCCGAGTTCCCTTTCCTCGCTATGCTCACATCCATCTCGGTGCACGTTTCTCTCACCTGGGCTTCTTTCCTCCCCTGCTCCGCCCCTTTAGAATGCCCCTCCCCATCTCATCCCTCCGAGAAGTTATTCTCTGTACTCCGTGCTGATGAGGCTGTGGACTCGTTTCTGGATTTTCAGTGAGAGGGAGATTGATTGGTCCCAACCATCGCTGTAATTATATTGTCATCACTTAATCAACGTTATTGGATTCCTCAAGCGCTTACCGTCCGGGGGAGTGGGGGGTGGGTGTTAGCCCAATGCTGAGAGAAAGATTTACTTTTACAGAGAGGGAGAGGGAAGGAGAGAGAAGCATAGAGAAAGGGAGAAAGATGGGGGTGGAAGAGAGAAGGGAGACAGAAAGAGGGAGTGTGAGGAGTTTGCCTGGGCTCTGGCACGGTGTAAAATGGAGGAGCCTGTGGTGAGTTCAGGAAAGAGGAAGTTACTAATAGTTTTGGTGTCACACGGAAAAATGTTTCAATAATGAACCTGTCTGTAAGGCAGGGAGGAGAAGTTGCCTTTGAAGAGAGACAGCAGATGGCCTTCAGAATGGGAGACACACACCTGTTTTGTAACTGTCCTAGTTGCGCTGTATGCATACTGAGGCGTCGTTATCTGATGAGCAGAGCAGTCCTGTATAATCATCGCATTTCTTTCCCCTCACAACGGGCCTCAGAACTGAAAGATGACGCAACGCTAGCGGATACTTTTGGCTGCATCTCACTTGTAAAACGTACCCTGTTTAATTAATTGACCGTGTTTAAAATCTACAGCAGGAATCCATGCCAGGAGTGTGTAGTGCTATGATCCTTGTACCAAATAGTCCAGTAGTGTTATGCTAGGTGTTCTAATTAGTCCAGTACTATTATGCTAGATGTTCTTAATAGTCCAGTAGTGTTATGCCAGGTGTTCTTAATAGTCCAGTAGTGTTATGCCAGGTGTTCTTAATAGTCCAGTAGTAGTATGATCCGCGTTCTAAATAGTCCAGTAGTGTTATGCTAGGTGTTCTAAATAGTCCAGTAGTGTTATGCTAGGTGTTCTAAATAGTCCAGTAGTGTTATGCTAGGTGTTCTAAATAGTTCAGTATGGTTATGCTAGATGTTCTTAATAGTCCAGTAGTGTTATGCCAGGTGTTCTTAATAGTCCAGTAGTAGTATGATCCACATTCTAAATAGTCCAGTAGTGTTATGCTAGGTGTTCTTAATAGTCCAGTAGTGTTATGGCAGGTGTTCTTAATAGTCCAGTAGTGTTATGGCAGGTGTTCTTAATAGTCCAGTAGTGTTATGGCAGGTGTTCTTAATAGTCCAGTAGTGTTAGGCCAGGTGTTCAAAATAGTCCACTACACCCGACCTACAGCCGGAGGATACTACACCAGACCCACAGCCGGAGCATACTACACCCGACCTACAGCCGGAGGATACTACACCCGACCCACAGCCGGAGGATACTACACCCGACCCACAGCCGGAGGATACTACACCCGACCCACAGCCGGAGGATACTACACCCGATCCACAGCCGGAGGATACTACACCCGACCCACAGCCGGAGGATACTACACCCGACCCACAGCCGGAGGATACTACACCCGACCCACAGCCAGAGGATACTACACCCGATCCACAGCCAGAGGATACTACACCCAACCCACAGCCGGATGGAACCTACACCCCTGATCACTACTTGCTTTAGTAAGAAACTTCTTATAATTTTATTGACAACTGTCCTTAATTTCCTATTCATGACAAATCACAACAGATGGTTTCCATTAGGGAAGTACAATAAAACGTGCACAGGTTCTCCCCTCTGCATATTCTATGGAATAATACAATCTCAATCAGCATTGACCCACGGTCATTCAGATCCTGACCAGTTACCATGAAAACACCAAGACCAATCCAAAACCTAATCCTAAACCCCGCCCATTCAAAGAGCCCAGCTACACTCCTGTGTTCTTATAAGCATTTGAATGATAATGAACTTTAAATCCCTCCTTTGTAACCATTCCAGAAAGAAACTCAGAGAATGTCCGCCGGACCGCACTTCGCAAAGCCTAAAAAGTCCTAGAGTCCATCCCAAAAAGCACCCTAGTCTCCATGAAGTGCACTAGGTTTGATGAGCAGGGCTGTGATCACAGGGGGTCCATGTAGTGGGCAAGCTCGAGTTGGGTCTCAGGAAGTCTCATGGGACATGAAAAGCTTCAGTCCTCAGGCATACGAATGAAGAACGAGGAGTGTGTGTGTGTGGCACGATGGGGGTGAAGGAGTCAAGTGGTTTCTGTCTTATCTCTTCCAGTTCTCTCAACTGGGCTATTAGCATAGCCATTCAACGCCACCTACTGTCCCAAACGCTGCGCTATTCCCTATGGAGGGCAGAGCTTTCTGACCAGGGCCCAGGCAGGCCCCATAAGGGAAGTATTCGGCTACAAAGGGGTTGGTGGTGTCATTTAGGATGCAGACTACAGCCCTTGGGAACGGGATGCAAAGATGGCCCCAATCTCTTTCTCTCTGTTTGTCTTTGGTTCTCCAGGCCTCACTCCCACTAATCCCCTCGGCTAAGACCCCTTTGGAACAGAGTTTTAGAGTGGCTTTTTTGTCTTCTGGATTAATGGATGGGGCAGCAGAGAGATGGAAGTCCACCTGTTCAAAGGGGAAAAGGAGGGACGAGAGAACGAGGGAATAGGAGAGCCAGTGTGAGGAGGTGGGAGGGGGGAGAGAGTAGTTCTGTTTATTACTAAGAGAGACGTTTCTCCTGGCTTTCCAGACTTCTCAGATTTCCTGGCGTGACTGGTGAATGAAAACCGAATCTAAGCTGAAAAAGTTACATTTTCTTTCTCTAAATGGGCTCTAATTCACTTCAGTCTCTAACGCAAATGCACTGGGATGGAATGAACAGGGAATGGAATATGATATCTGGAATACAGACAGGGAGGGACATACGGGGGGGACTAACGGGGGGAGACAGATGGGGAAAGACAGACAGGGCGACAGACGGGGGGGATCTGCAAATTTACAGACAGACAAGCAAGTAGATTGACAGTTAAACAGAGGAGACGGACACTCAGAGACAGGCAGTCAGAGACAGGCAGTCAGAGACAGACAGTCAGAGACAAGCAGTCAGAGACAGACAGTCAGAGACAGACAGTCAGAGACAGGCAGTCAGAGACAGGCAGTTAGAGAGTGTCTCTCTACTCCTCTTCCTCAGACCCACAAACCCAGGCACACAGACACACACGTCTTCCTCCATACATTCAGCGCTGTTCAGTTATTAAACCGGCCATCTGCCTGTGTGGGTGGCGACTCAATAACCTATAGATCCCTGATGGATTCCACCGCAGAGTCAGCGGTCAGCCATCATAATACCCTAACCCTGTGGGGCCAGCGTGCTAAATAGACCCGGGGAGGGGGAGGAAACCCTGTGGGGCCAGCGTGCTAAATAGACCCGGGGAGGGGGAGGAAACCCTGTGGGGCCAGCGTGCTACATAGACCCGGGGAGGGGGAAGAAACCCTGTGGGGCCAGCGTGCTACATGGACCCGGGGAGGGGGAGGAAATGCTGCACGTCTACATGCAATACACTGGAAGGTGTATCCAACGAGACGAGACATTCTTCCTTCTGGCATCTGGTTCTGCACCGGGTCTTCTGGGGACCATTCAACCCCACCATACTGTATGTACCAGAACAACATCAATCCCACCGTACTGTATGTACCAGAACAACATCAACCCCACCATACTGTATGTACCAGAATGTCACACACACACAGGCAGACAATCATTCACTCGCTCAAAACATGCACACACACCAAGAGGTGAATTAGGGTCAGCTGAACTACTACCCTGTGACGCCTGGATGCTGTGACCTTTGACCTCTGAAGGGCCACAGGATGAGAAAAGCACCTCCTAATTCCTGCTGCTCACTATCACTCTCCCTCTCTCATTCCCTCACACACACTCTCTCCCTCTCTCATTCCCTCACACACACTCTCTCCCTCTCTCATTCCCTCACACACACTCTCTCCCTAACTCATTCCCTCACACACTCTCTCCCTCTCTCATTCCCTCACACACACTCTCTCCCTCTCTCATTCCCTCACACACACTCTCTCCCT
>JACXGK010013857.1:0-12480 GCA_016801125.1 Novumbra hubbsi
ACCTGGCAGCCCTCTGCCTTAACACCGCACTGGAATAAAGTCACCTGGCAGCCCTCTGACTTTCACTGCCGTCAAGCGTTCTGGCACTATCTCCGATGTGCTGTTAACCAGGCCTGTCTGTTTTGGCCCAGTAAGTCATGTCACTGAGGCACCAGGGATTAGTCTGCATGGCTGTGGTTAAAGAAGGGCACAGCCCGGGAACCACTGGCGCCATTTTGGTCTGATGTTCCCTGGCCGGGCTGTGCTCTGTTTCTGTTTAGAGCCCCCACACACACACACACACACACACCTGCACCTGCACCTGAGGCACATGCGGTCCCATGTGTGTATGCTTCTTTGTGTGTTTGTGTGTGTGCACGGCATGTGCACGTTGGTTGCCATTGGAGACTGAGACAAAGGGATGATTAGCCCCAGAGGATGGGGGGGGGAGGGGCACAGGCTTTCTAACTGCTCCACCATGAGGCCCCATCAACATGAATGTGTACTCAGAGTATGCATGTACACACTCATGCATGCACACAAACCCACATGCACGCTAAGTGAAACCCTTAGTGTCTGGGTGCTTCATGTTTCATAGAGCGTAGCGGTTTGGATTGGGAGTGGTTTAGCTCCCATCGACCGGCATTGGAATGACTGGTCTGCTGTCGCTCACTTAAAGACAGTATAGGTGTGGTTGAACCTGACCGATTCCATGGCTGACCAAAGCCATCTCTTATGAGACAGTGTCGTCGCACAATTCCCTAGGAAACCGGGAAACTGTTTTATTGATGAAATAAGACGTAAATACAGGGTGGCCTAAGTCACTATCTCTCAGTTTGAGACATTCAGTCAATCAGTCAAATGTATTTTATGAAGGTTTTATAGCACTAGTTGTCACCAAGTGCTTGCAGATACCCAGCGTAAAACCCGAAGAGCAAACATGAATTTATGCTCAGTGGGTGACAACACCCCAGAAGGGTTGAAACCCAGGAGTTTGAATCCTGGCTTCAGAAGACGGACTGGATAGAGATTTGTGTGTGGCATGGGCCATAGGACTGAGGAAAGGAAGAGGCTTCTTCATATTGAGGTAGTGTTGTGTCAACCCCAAACATATAATGACGTGTTTAGTTCTTTTTTTTGCACTGGGTTCCCCAAAAAAGAAACTCTGTTGGCCTTGAGACCCCTGCTAGGGAATGTTAACTAGAGGCGCAGAGATGCAACGCGAACAGGTGCTGGTTGTCTCGCATTCAGGATAACACATCTGGTCTTTGTTGTAGTGAAAACAAATTGCATCTCAGCTTTCAACAGACATCTTCCAAGGTTTCAGAATGAATATCAAAAATGAACTGTACAACGCGGTTTGTGCCGTAGCCGTTGGCGAAGTAACGATGCTCTCCTAACGTCCAGACAGAAACGGCATCCTGATCGAACAGAATGTTTTATTATGTTCTAGAAGCTTCCGGGCTGTCTCTTCTGCTCTCTGTTCAGTGTTTGCCCCCACAGAGTGTGTGTGTGTGTGTTAACGCGAGCCTTCATGGCACAGAGGGAGAAAAATGTGTGTGTGACTCACCACATAAAGAGCGAGGCTGATGACGCCAGAGGCCACTGCTCGCCTTAGCAACCGTCGCCCCACGGAAGCAGACGCTCCTCATTTAAAATGGGGCACGGGCCCATCAATCGGCCGGTCCAGTCAATGAGCTCCTTAGGTCATCTAGAGACATGCCGTAAATCGCCCTTGGCAGGACAGTCACACAAGCCTCTCAACACACGAGCACATCCGCTAAAAAAGCTTTCATCCGCCTCATTCATCCTTGACCTCTTTCCTGTCTGCCACTTTGATCAACTCTGTAACAAAAATTTGCACCTCCTCTTGTGTTTTTTTACTAGAGGCTTTTCACACAACCAGGGAGTAGCTGAACCTGACATAAGATTGTACCCCATTTCACATTATCGTTTATACGACATTTCAGTTCGCATTGACCCCACCCGATAAGCTGAAGGAGGGTTGTGCACACAGCAACCTAACCCTTTCGTCAGTGTCCAAAGGGCCATGACGTAGGTTTTTACGTAAGTTAGTCAGTATAAAATCTGTTTAGCCACACGAAGTCGAATTATTTCTAGACTCTCTGCCACTTCCATTCAGTGCTATGCGGTAACGGTCGTACATATCATACTACTTCGTACTTGTTTGACCAACCACAGGAATGACGTTGTTGAGTCATGTTCTTTGTTGTGGAGTGTGTTGTCAGGCGACCATTGAGCGGATGCACTTCCTCATACTGTGTGTCAACGAGTCGTGTATTTTTTTTCCTACGTTGCCTATATCTATCTAACGGTTCCGAAACGTCCTGCTGAATAGTCCTCACGCTGTCCTCCGCAGCTGAAACAGGAGCCCCTTCACCCCCCGCCCCCGAGATCGAAGAGCTCTGGGAAAACTGACTCTGTGAAATGGAACGTTGTGTGGGAAGCCCCTTACAACACAGCCTTTCAAAGAGAAAACGGGAAAACAACTATTGTGTCCGAGGACGGGTTCGGGGGGGGGGGGGGCACGACAAGGGGGGGGAGCACGACAAGGGTTTTGGGAGGACAGTGAATGTGGCGGCTGGCAGCGCGGCTTGACCCATGTGAACCGAGAGACGGTATCCAATCTAATCAAGCTCCACATTACATTGGGTCCTTTGGGCTTGGCCCCCGCCGTGTCCCAAACCAAGTGCCTGATTTAGTGTACCGCTTCTTGTGAAAAAGAGGGCACAAGGTTGGAAGTGGCGTGTCTGTGGGGACGCGCCGTCGGACGGCTAGATTCAGAGGTCCGCCAGAGGAACACAGACCGTCGATTCTTCTCCACACCGGCCCACCGTTGCTCTGAGCTGCTATTTGGGGTTTTCTGGCACTGGAAAGGGGCCCAGTGTGCTTGTCTAGTGGGCAGCGTCATGGCTGACTTACCAAGCACATCTTCTGGCTCTTCGGGTCAGCCTGAGGCAGCTCAGTGAGATGGCAGTGGCTCGGTTGTCTGAAAAGTGGCTTACATTTATTGGTATTTTTGGGCATTTCATTTTGTTTAAGGTCTACATGGGTATGCCTCTACCAGTTTTAAGTCTACATGGGTATGCCTCTACCAGTTTTAAGTCTACATGGGTATGCCTCTACCTGTTTTAAGTCTACATGGATATGTCTCTACCAGTTTTAAGTCTACATGGGTATGCCTCTACCAGTTTTAAGTCTACATGGGTATGCCTCTACCAGTTTTAAGTCTACATGGGTATGCCTCTACCTGTTTTAAGTCTACATGGGTATGCCTCTACCTGTTTTAAGTCTACATGGGTATGCCTCTACCAGTTTTAAGTCTACATGGGTATGCCTCTACCAGTTTTAAGTCTACATGGGTATGCCTCTACCTGTTTTAAGTCTACATGGGTATGCCTCTACCAGTTTTAAGTCTACATGGGTATGCCTCTACCAGTTTTAAGTCTACATGGGTATGCCTCTACCAGTTTTAAGTCTACATGGGTATGCCTCTACCTGTTTTAAGTCTACATGGGTATGTCTCTACCAGTTTTAAGTCTACATGGGTATGCCTCTAACAGCTTTGCAGACCTGGATTTTGGCAGTTTGTCCAATTCTTAGTCCTAGGTCCTCTCAAGCAATGTCAGATTGGATGGGGTGCAAATTGCGGTTTTCAGGTTTGCCCACAAATGTTCTGGTAGGTTCAAGTCCAGTCCACACTACCAAAAAACCTGACTGATAGTGCTGTAAAGATGCTTGTGTTTCTGGCCGGTTCTCCCGTCTCAGGGAGATGGTCTGAAGTCCCTGCATGTATGCCGGATGCGACATTGACCACAGCACCTCACAAATGACCTTGCAAAGTGACCCCCCTTATATCTAACTCGCATCATTCCCGTTTCTTAGACAGCGGTGACAGTTTCGCCTTGTGCCCCCACACTTCAGCCACCCGTTTAGCTGGCAGGATGACTTAAGCAGTCCTTTTAGCCGGTACCGCCTCTCCCCGTCGCTGGACCGCACCAAGCGGCGTGACCGCCTCCCACATGGGTGCCCGGAGCGGGGGACGAGTGTCCAGCCGGCTGGCTCTCAGAGGCCGGGGAGTGGCAGCGCCGGGCTGCCTGGATATGTGACTGGAGCGTGGGAGGTGTCAGGGGAGATCAGGCCTCTGCTGACTGCGCTTATCTTCACGCGTGTCTGTGTGTGTGTGTACCGGTTACCCACTCCCCCCTTCTCCACTGCTTCAGATGTGAAGATTGTCCTCGCGTGGGCCGCAGGCCAGTAGCGTGTAGCGTGTGGTGTGTGTGTGTGTGAATTCTTACCACACACCGATGCGCTAACCCTTGTGCCCCTGCTTGTCAAGCTGTTCAGCACATCCACCCGCTTCTGTTACCTCAGAACACACCGGCCCATGTCTCGGTGACCCTCGTGGATGGGCTCGGCTCCAGTGAGATAGCAAGCATCGCATCTAGATAAGCTGCCTCAGACCGTTCCAGACAGGCTACATGGGAATTAGTGAAAAACTAAAAGAAGCTTGGGACCGGCTTCAAAGTCTTCAGTTGGAAGAATATACTGGATTATGGTACCGTTTCCGCAGTAGACCCGTCTTTGCTAATTTGGGCTTTTGCTCCAGTCTTTTGTGTGGTGAGACAGGCGTCAAAGCGTCAGAGCATACATTCTTTCTTTCATGCACATCATATCTGTGGAGTGAAACAAGATGCAAACATTCACCAGGATTGTTTCAGCACGACCGACGTGACCCACTTGACAATCGCAGCGTAGGACTTCAAGAGCTGGTGTCAGCAAGAATAGAGTCGCTTTGTTTGACCTAGTAATTCACAATGCATTTTTTCCTCATTGCAACAGCGCACCCTGCTGCCTGAACCAGGCATAGACAGATACTGCATTGACGTGGTTCTGATAGGGATTTGGGATAATATCCTCTGCAGGCTTTGTTAAAAATGCTAAATATGCTGATCAATAACAATCTGGATACATATTTTAAAAAACACTGGCTCAGGACAACAACCAAAATGTTATGCCACCGGTGGGAAATTCTTTTAAATGGGTTTTCAGCACAACTGTTCTGTTTCTTACCTTGAAAAAGAATACTTCTTGGGCCAGCTTTGGTTCTCATTCTGTGTTTTCTTTCTGGAATGTCATCAAAGGCCTTGTTGAAGTTGTTTCCGGCACACAGAATGAAAACAACATTCCCACAGTGGTGTGTAATACAAACTGCTAAATATATGTTCCTTCATACAATGTCGCTCTGTTCACTAAATAGAGCAGTTTGGGTTCTTAACACCAGGGGGAGACAAAGATGTGTGGGACTCTGGAATTCATGGGGAATGTTGGGAATGCCTCTGACTAAGCCGGGAGCTTTGCAAGTGATAGAATCCTACCACACACAGCTGTTTAGTTCACACACTCGCACTCAAACATTAGAGACCCACGTAGGCTCTCAGTCAATGAGGAATTCATTTTAAAATATGTCCATACACTCTTTGTTTGCTTTTTGAGGGGACCAGTTCTCCTCATCTCTAGCCTATCCGGAGGGTGCAGGCAGCTGTTGTTTCCAGTCCATTCCCCACATCGGTTGGGAGTTTGCCAGCAGTGGCATCATCCCTCTGAAACACTCCCATTGTCTCAGTGCTTCAGTCTTTGGCAGCGTGGGCCTAAGGGGCCGTCTTCAGGACCGTCGCTGGAACCCCGAAGGAGCCACTCTGGCCCTGATTATCATGTCATGTATGGAGATGAGACCTACAATGGCTCCTTTCTGAGTTGGCCGCAATACAGCCGCACGGTTCGCAGTGGGAAACACTGCGACTGTGGCTTTAAATGTCAGTTAGGAGCTAACTTTTTAAAAATATAACATGACAACCTAACTTTAACAAACAGCAATGAGGACCGCCTGTGCCAAACAGGTACTCTGACACCTGGGGGTACTTGAAGACTCATGTGAATGAAGATGAGAGATTACTTCGGAGGGAATTCGGGGTAAATAAGTTAGTGGCTGAGCCAGCCCAATGGGTTGCAACAGGGGACTCTCCCACGGTTGTATTCTGCATAGTCCCTGGCTTGGTTCTGTCTACTCCGGTGTTGGAGAATGTGGGGCACGGAGTAACTAGGCCAAGCCGCTGTCTGACATGACTTATGTATTGCCAGCCACACATTAGTAGTGTGCCTGGCTTGTGCGTACTGTGCCAGTGAGCTTGACTACATTTATGTTCACCTCGCGGTCTGGCTCTGTAAGGAATTTCTGAACATAGACATTTTCTGGGATTTTGTTTCTCTCTCCTTTTGAAAAAACACTAAGGGAATTATGATTTATTTTCTGGAACCCACAGAATGATCTTTTGCATACTTGTCTGACCTCTAATGTATTTTAAGAAATGTTTTGGGGTGATTAACCTCACTTTATAAATGAAAGGTTTCAACCTTGAGAATACTGTATAATTAAGTGTCAAAGTAAGCATCAATTTAAGGGAACAGGTAAACATCACAGTTTACCACCAAATCAATTCAACGTCTGTGAGTTTAAATCCAGCCCTCCGTCTCTTGGTGATTTTGGTTTCCGCTGGCCGTTGTTCATTTTGCTCTCAACAAATTGCAAAATCTACAGTAAAGATTTTTATCTTTAATATATTCTGTTCATCAAGACCTGATATGTGATTAAGAGTTCCCTTAATTTTTTGAGCAGTGAATAAATAGGCTTATTAATATTCCAGAGTGTATTCGTCATTATTTCAAACTGAACTCAAATTCTGCAGTTACATTTCAAATTGACCCCTTTCCTGTTTGGTAGAGCATTTGCCAGGGCAGTGGGTTTGAATTCTAGGACCACTGAAACTGTAAGAGGGTATATAATGTGTGTGTCACTTCAGCAATTTTCCTGCTGGTTTTTAATAGTGCGTAGCTTACCAGCCCACCACCGTACACTTACAACATCCCTAGAACTCACACACAGACATGCACGCACACACTCTTCACCACTGGTGAATAATGAATAACCCTGCTCTAATGATGGCGCGTGTGTGTGTGTGTGTGTGCTGTCGGAATGCAGTATTCCGTGACCCCTCATGTCCCTCTTCCTGCTAAGTGGAGGAAACTGGGGTCTCTCTCATCCCCCGGGCCACAGCATCAATTAAACAACAGTCTAAAATAGATGTCCTCTGGCCCGCTTGATCCAATGGCTGAGGAGACGTCAGGCGATGCATAGACGTTTCAAGCTGTGTCACGTCCACCGTGTGCTGGGCTCGTTTAAGACCGTCCAGCGAGATTCTCACTGTCTGCAGGGAATGACTCCTTGCTATCAAACATGTCTTTTTCCATGTTCTCTACGTTCCTTCTGCGCCAGGACAGACCCTCCTCCGTTTCCATGTTCTCTACGTTCCTTCTGCGTTAGGACAGACCCTCCTCCGTTTCCATGTTCTCTACGTTCCTTCTGCGTCAGGACAGACTTTCCTCAGTTTTTCAAAACCATGTTCTCTGCTATGAAATCTGGACACTTACAATTGACTTGTTTAGAAGACGCATTTATACGCTTTTATACTTATATGACTCACTGGAACAATATCTCTGCGTAACTATGGGCCGCAAGTTGTCTGATGCTGTCGTCGGACTGCGTGCCGGATCCCAGACCCGCAATCTAGGCCGAGTTTTAATTGGATATAAAAAGCCTTCTCATTGAAGGAATTTGGTACTTGGAATGAAGACCGTCTCGTTGAGATGATTGGGTCGATCAACTCCAGGAAAGACTGACCTCTGAGGTGGGTGTGTGGGGCGAGATGCTGAAGGTCGCCGTGTGTCCCTCCGACGGTTAGTGGGCCACACTATAACGGTGAGAGATGGCGGGCTGCGTTCAGATGGGTAGGGTACAGTTTCTGTAAGGGATCCCGTTAGTGCGCTGCATTTTGAAGCCGTCCATCATCTTGAATGTCGGGGCCCAGCCCTCTCGATTTCCCAGTTGTACGTGACTCATCCAGCGACGTTGAAAAAAACACAAATACTGCATTTGTGGCCGAAGCCCTCAATGTCAGGCCATGCATTCCAGTTGAGTCCGCTATCCATCTCTATGGCCGTAGACCTACTATAACCAATATCATTCATCCCCCGTGAAGACGGCAACCAGCCAGGAGCCCTGAGAAATAGCCTTTGTTCCTGCCAGCTATGAATGAACGGATTAGAACGAGGTGCACATTATTTGACCCATTGTTTTATTGACACATTAAGCTCCTCTGCCCTGGATGTTTGAATTGGAGGGGATTAGCATATGGTAAGTATTGTGGCCCTGAGATTAGGGAAATCTTATTGGTACGTGTGTGTCACCCCTCCTCCGGGGTGACCAGCTGTCTATCCTGCCCTCCGCCGCCACGCGCTTCACTTTCCCCCGGTTTGGCACGTGACCCGCGATCCCCCCCGGGGACCCCTGTTGTCGCAAAGACCCCCCGGCACCCCTGCCTGTTGAGGGGGGGGGGGGGGGCGAAAGAGCCTCTAGACCGTGTTGCCATGGTAACAGGCCTGCGCCAAGTCTGCCGCCTAGATGTCGTATCACTTTCCCCAGGGTTCTCTCACTTCCGCGGGTTCTCTCAGTTCTCCGAGGTTCCCCGGGATCTCTCACTTCTCAGAGGTTCCCCGGGTTCTCTCAGTTCTCCGAGGTTCCCCGGGTTCTCTCAGTTCTCAGAGGTTCCCCGGGTTCTCTCAGTTCTCCGAGGTTCCCCGGGTTCTCTCAGTTCTCTGAGGTTCCCCGGGTTCTCTCAGTTCTCCGAGGTTCCCCGGGTTCTCTCAGTTTACTTCCTCACGCTCTCCAGGTGTATTCATACAGCGTTTCATTAGATGCACCTGTCACTCCTCCGCTTTAAAGATCTAATCTGAGCATCTGGCATGCATACACATACCTTGAATGCTTTGTTGTTTCCTCCTTTCATTGTGGCTGACCTTCCATCCCCCAAATGTTATTTACGCGCTAGACATCACACGACAACGTGACCAACACACCAATAGGTTGTGGTCAGGCTTTGCGGTCAGACGGTTGGGGGGGGATTAGTCTGGTCGTGGCTGGATCACTTGATGTCTACTGGTCGATTCAGCGCAGACTGTGTCGCCTGTATCGCCTGTGTTGCCTGTGGCAATGTCCTTCTGCAGAGTCTATGTTTAAATAAATGGACGCTTGCTAAGCTGTTGAAAGAACATTTAAAATGCAGAAGGGCTTTTCCTTGTTGCCTGTGTCCTAGCTGCCATGCACATTTACTTTTGAAGCATGGGTTTAAACTCTAACCCTAACCCTGGCCCACAGCTCTCCCAGCTAAAGCTCGCTCCTTTATCTTTGCACACTTATCTGTCAAAAAATGCCTCCAAGAACATGTCAAAGTCCTTGAATGACCACATGGTGGCGCTGTTACAAACTGGAGCTCTGTCATTTAAAAGCAGCAGTACTTCTCAACAACCACACACTGTGGAATAGACTGCTAGAGCATTTCTGTTTGTGTTTGTCTACAGAATAATTCATATAGATGTCTGTTTGTGTGGCCCAAAAATGTAGCTATACTATAAGCTTATGTTGGAGTGTGTGTGTGTCAGCCAGCAGGAGTGTGTGTGTGTGTGTACACCTCTCCTCTAACTGACCCATTTTCGCGGGTCTCCTGGGGGAGGATGAAAGGCTGCACAGCGTCTCCCCAACTCACTCCCTGGCTCTGTGATGAAAGAGGAGCAGCGGGGGGGAGGCGAGGAGTGCACCTCCCACTGCGTGGGCCGGTACATCGGGGTTCTGGCTCTGTCGACGGGGGAACCGCCACGTACGTGACTCGGTAACGCGGCTGTTTAATGGCGGCCGGCTTGGCGTTTCGTTGTCCCTCCCTTCGGCCCGTGGGTCCAGTCTTGCGCGCGGACCTCGTGCCGCAGAAACCGCTGTCAAATCCATATTTCATGTTCGGAGCAGGGCGAGGCCGGGGAGGCCAACCGAGACGGGGGGTGGGGGGGAGAGGACGCACGTGGGCGGAAGGGTCTTGTCAGATGCATGCTGGGGGTCGTGGAGACGGACAGCGAGGGTGGTGAAAAGAAGGAAAAGAAAAAAGACGAATCCCTGGTCCCACTCCTCTGCCATTTTCCGAGGAGTCTGGTGGAACCTCCTCACCTCCCAGTGAAAGCGCTGACCCACTAAACTCCCACTCTCGCTTCCAATCAACCTGTGCTTGTTATTCAGCCATGAGCGCGAGAGCTGGGGCCCTCTTGCCTGGCCAGTGTTCGGGAATGGGTACCCCCTCCTCGATGCCCCCCACATCCACACCCCAGAGACCACGTCTCACTACCATCGCCACAGCCCTGTTAGCTACGACTCGCTAGGCTGTTTGTCTCGGCCACTTTGTGGACCCGGAGTAGACGCGTGCGCTGTGAAGTACTGCCCTTTCGGTACGGAGATGAGTTTTACTTGAAGAAGATGAGGGAATGGGGGTTATCGTAGCCCATTGCTGTTGGCGGCGATAAGGCCCCACTCCAGGGGATTAGGGCCCTGTTGAAAGACCCCGTTAGTGTTCCTAACTGATCATCTGTCCCCACACACACATACACACCCGCCACGGGACTCCTCTGTTTGACCAATTATCCAGGTCTCTTCAGTTCCTGTGCGACATTTGAAAGATGTGTGTGTGTGGGTGTGTGTGTGTGGTGGTAGGGGTGGGAGGGGCTAGGGGTTGACTGTGTGTGTGTTTTCTTTCATTTGCTTCAAGGATGGTAGTTTGCTGACTCTTGGGCTTCACCAGTGTTTTCTCCATTTTCCTCCTCCCATGTTTTACACTCCTTCGCTCCTTTGGCCAAGTGTTGGGTCTCAGCGTGTTGGGTCTCAGTCTCTCAATGACCTGGCAGTCCAAGTTAACAATGTGGAGCGTTGTACTGGTCCAGTGCGCTGCACCTGTGTTCCACAGACAGACCGTTCCTCCCTTCCTGTCTCCCATCAGGCTCTGACCACAGAGGGCCGTTCCCAGCCCCGGGTTAATCAATCCTGCCTCTCCAGACCCGACCCACTGGAGCTCTCCGCTAAAGAGGGATTTTCCTCGCTAAGCCTTTTATCTCCGATGAAAGTCACACTCCCGAGGGCCGCCGTCGCTCCACCGCGTTTTAACGCAAGCCGGCCTTATGTACCAGATGAGGAGATGGAGGGGAGGGAGGGAGAGGAAGGCAGGGGGAGGGAGAAAGAGGGGAGACAGTTGTTTGGGAGGGGGAGGGGAGACAATGGGAGGCTGGGAGGGGAGGGACTGAGAGGGAGGTGAGAGAGATGGAGGGAGGGTAAGGAGAGCACCTGCTACAGACCAGTGTGTCCGTCTGACTGGCTCAGTCACGCTATGTCTCCAGAACCCACTCCAAGTCTCCAAGCTTTTAAAAATGGAGAAATGTGCACTGGGGGGGGGGGGAAGAACACAATCTGTTCTATTATACTTCTATGGTGTCTACATTAAGATGTCTATACATTGTAAAGTAGATCATTTCGATGCTACCTGATGCTGAGCTTTGGGATAGATCACGCATGCATTGAAGGCCCAGTGCATTGAAGGCCCTCTTTCAGTGTCTTGGTTCTAGCTCTGTCTGTCTGACCTGATAAATAATAACCAAGCATCTCCCTTTGCAAATCTCTAACAGAGGAAGTGTGTCCACGCGCGCTGATCTGAACGGCTTTCTGATTCAAAGTGCTGTGTGGGAGGGATAAGCAGAAGGATGCCTAGGAGACAGACGTGCCCCAATCTTCAACTCTCCTGAGCCAGTTCAGGGCTGATATGACAAGGTCACTGGGACAGTACATTTCACAGACTTTGGCAGGGAAGAATAAAACTAACGTCTAAAAACGTGCTCAGAAAATACACACACACATGTTTTCAGATGGATATATTTGTATTGTTAGAGCCTGCTGTCCGAGATGGGTGATGGGTTCTGGGAGATGGGTTCTGGGAGATGGGTTCTGGGAGATGGGTTCTGGGAGTTGGGTTCTGGGAGATGGGTTCTGGGTGATGGGTTCTAGGTTCTGGGAGATGGGTTCTGGGAGATGGGTTCTGGGAGATGGGTTCTGGGTGTTGGGTTCTGGGAGAAGGGTTCAAGGAGAAAGGTTCTGGAAGAAGTGTTCTGGGAGAAGGGTTCTGGGAGGAGGCTTGTGGGAGTTGTATTTGGGGGAGATTAGGCCTGGACTGAGCACTATTTTGGATAAGAGGAGGGAACAACAAAATTGCTCACAAGCATCAAAACATGTCTAAAGTGCCTCTAGCGTGTTTGGATTTGGGAGTCCGGTTAATCTTTGGTTTATGTAACAGTTCAAAAATGGACTCATCAGCTGAGGGCTTGTGGTGGTCATATAGGGCTGGGCTGTGATGTGTTTGGTACTGTGGAGATCCAATAGGGCTGGGCTGTGATGTGTTTGGTACTGTGGAGATCCAATAGGGCTGGGCTGTGATGTGTTTGGTTCTGTGGTGGTCATATAGGGCTGGGCTGTGATGTGTTTGGTACTGTGGAGATCCAATAGGG
>JACXGK010013858.1:0-12358 GCA_016801125.1 Novumbra hubbsi
CACACACACCTGTCCAGGGTTGTCCCGGGGCGCGCGCCACATTAGCGCGTCATCGCGCGATTGAGCAGCTGTACAATAGAGAGAGGAGTGAAAAGGAGGGAGGAGAGCATCCATGAGAGACCTGTACCGCATTACACGAAACGAACACAGACACATACACTCATGCACAGCACATGCGACATCAGAGCTGCAACACAGCGGAGAGAGAAGGCGCGGAAACAGAACACAAAAACATTTCCGCGACCATACAGGTAAGCAACAGCGGCACTTCATCTTACAGGCTTCGATTAAAAGCACGTAGTCTACTTGCGCATCGGGTGTTGTCATTTCGTCTAGCCGGTTTGTGAAGAGTTGAAGATGGGGAGATGAAATGCTGCAGTGTCTGATGATGGGATGACATGGTTTCTGGGCAGACGTAAAGGTTGTCGGCTAAGATTTGGCCTTGCCGGTAGACTAATCTGCAGTCGTTCCTGGCCGCAGCCTTTCCTCACGTGGCCAAGCCGAGCCCAATGCACTGCGCATCGCTGCATGATCCTGCGGCTGCGGTGGGTGATTGTTTTTGCTGCTGTGCGCAAATTATAAAGAGAGTCAGAATTCGTGGATGGTACAGTCGTTTATTCATCATACAAACGTCACATTTACGTCGCATATGCAGTGATACCGTTTGATACAAAACAGTGTAAGAGTAAAGGAGACAAACCAGCTATTTAATAGTTGTCAGCGAGGTTGTTTTGCTAGGCCTGCTGCTGATGGGATGGCTGTAAGGCTGGCCTACTGTAAATGATGAGTGAGGATGATACTAGCGGTGAAAGAGTGTTGTCGCCGCAGAGAATCTTTGAGCAGAGCCGTCATGCAGTGATCATTTTAGTGACCTGTTAGTTTAACTATTTGCTAGACCTCTCTGTAACTACACACTAGCTATTCACTGTTCAAAGGCTACATTTTGGTGGAACTCAACAGGACTTGAGCTACTGTTGGTAATAACTGCACGTAGTAGGGCCAAGATGCTTCGGGTATCTAGGATCAGTATACCCACTACTGATCCCTAATATTACCAATGAAAAGGGAAGTGTGGAACTGGCCTGAGATCAGATGCCAGAGCAGAGGTTTTCATACTTTGTAGGTCATGTGATGAGTTTTCACGTCATCATGTGTGACATTGGGCCATATGATGTAACCTTAACAGGGCGGTATAGCAATATCTGCTCCCTCTCTCTAATTTCAATGTGAAATTCTAGGGCAGGTATACCTTAAGTATACCTTAAGTCTCTATATCAGTGTATATTTGCATTTATGTGTGTACTCGAATTGCTGTTAAAGTGAGTTTTATTCTAATTGAGTGAGAATAATTTGGGAAAGAAAGGACCTTTATGCTGGTAGTCACACAGATTGTTTGCTGTACCTTTTTTAATCTTTGGGCTGTGGGAACATCAGCCCCTATTTTCTTCTTTCCAGCAGGCAGCTTCTGTGACAACAACTCATATGATCACATATGTAGAACATACGTACAACGTATGGGCACAGAACATATTATGGCTACTCTTCAGGACACTCCATGAGCTTGCTAGTCAAAAGCAGGTTCACCTAACTCTGAATATGTCTGTGCTGGTGATTTGTAGGACCAGGCCCTTGTGGAATTCAGGGAGTCCTAGTCAGCTGAAGTTTGCAGAAGGCAATGATGTGTGTAAACGTTTTTACCAGTAGTAAAACTCAATGCTGAATAATGAACTGCATCCAGAGGGTTAAAAATGGACCCGGATGCATGTATTAATCTTATGCATGTACAGCACATCATCAGAATTTACCATTAGGATTGCGTATTTGTAGTTACAGTTACAGGTAATCACAGTCACACATTGTCACAGTTACCGTTAATCAGTGCGCCAGTTAATCACACAGTCATAGTTACAATCACAGTGACTGTGAATTACAGGTACACAGTCATAGTTAGAATTGCTTTCAATGGCTAACTGTATATTAAATACTTTACAATCATCTTATTCTCACCATATGTTGTATGTGAGATTTGCATATTTAGTGTACTTGGTCCCTGTATGTTGTCTATATCTAGCTGCAACATTTTAGTAAGGAGGATTCTGGGATGACAGATTGAGTGACTGACCCACTTGACTGACTTGTGACAGGCTGACTTGCAGAGTGACTGACTTGCTGACTGACTGACTGACTTGGGGATTGGCTGACTAAGTAACTGGCTGGCTAAATGGTTGACTAACTGGTTGATTGACTGGCTAAATGGCTTTCTGACTGGCTAAAGGGCTGACTGACTGGCTGAAGGGTTGACTGACTGGCTGAAGGGTTGACTGACTGACTGGTGACTCCTGCTCCTCAACTGATCAGCTGCCATATCCTTTCTGTTGTTACTTTGCAATGGCAGATGAACACGCACACACACACACACACACTCACACACACACAATGCCTTGCCATAATGGGAAATTGGACCCTTGGAGTCAGATATCTACATTTGGGTGGAAGGCTGTGGTCTCTTCTAATAGACAAAATGAGATCCGTGTGAAGGTATGGAGACAGTAAAAAGCTTTGAAGAACATACCAATTTAATCCCAACTTCCTACACCTATACGCTCATCTGGTTTACAGGGCAGGGAGGAGCTGAATCCCTACCACTAACTCCTACAAAATACATTTAGATCTACCACAGTGTAGGAAGGCGGGACTAGGACATTGGGCAAACTAACTTCGGTGGTAGTGGCTGCTCAGGATATGTGTTGCAGTACATACGTTTCTCCACCGGGTGCTGATGTTTGACCTAAAATGTTTGACGAAAAATAATAAATAAATGGGTGTTTATTTGGCCTATTTCAGACATGCTAGGTGTATTGTATGCACATGTGATTTGGACTATTTTCACATTGTTTGCTCAATCTAGCGATCTTGGTTATTTACCCAACATCTGTAGCCATATTGCCACATGCTGCGCCTTGATGCTATAATAATTACTGACTGGTAGCAGAACAGACCTTCTCCAGTATTTCTTACTCCCGTCCCTCAATGATTTTAGATGTTGATGTCTGCATTGGAACTGGAGCGTGTCAGACATTACATTGCTCCCCCTATTTGGCCTGTTACCAAGGTTAGGTTGGAAGGCCATCATACCCAGAGGGTTTCAAACGATTACCTCACGTGACCGTTTCATGTGTGTGATTCTAATGCGACAGTACCGCTATGATAGTTACATTGGATATATGTGGAATTCCATTTAAGCAAGTGTTATTCCCCCCTTTCTGCATCGGTTATGGTATTGTGACGGTGAGTTTATGTTCTTTTGGTCACATATTTAACGTTGGAAAAAATTCATAAAATATATGGATTAATTTCTGAAAATATGTATTGTAAATATATATATATATATTTCTTTAGGGACGTTTCTAACACAACACACACATGCACACAAATAAACCACATATACATGGCATTAAGACAAGCCCAACAACGTAGATGTACTGTATATGCGTGGCCCACTGAATCATCTCGGTCCATCATACTGTTTCTGGGCCATATGGTGTCTTTCTCAGCGATACCCCATTTCTGGCATGCCGTCCGCTGATTGGGTCACTGCTTGGCCGTTAGTCCGGGCCCAGGGGCTTGTGGGTAGACCCATGGAGGTGCACAGCGATAGGTCAATTAAATCTGCATTAGAGAACTCCGCTATCCTCTCAGTGGCTCACCTGGCAGTGTTTGCATGTTTGCATGTATGTGTGTGGCGTTGTCCTCTCCACGGCTCAGCTGGCATTGGGCTGAGTCAGACAGCTTGAACTGCTGGTTTGAATTCAGAACCTGGCACTGAAGTCTTATTCTGCCGGTCTGCTGGAGACAATCTCAACATGCTATGCGTTGTGTACTGCTTTAGACACACACACACACACATCTACCTTCCTTCCCCAACCCCCCTCTCCTCACACCTTGGCCTCTCATGTTTCCCATGGTAGCATAGTATGTATACCTAGGATGGTCCAAGACTTGGTTTCCAGTTTCTATTTTCACACACGAAATAGCAACCTCTCCCTGAGGGTAGGGCGGAGCAGAGAGGAGCGGGAAGAGAGGATGAGGAGGAGGAGACAGAGAGAAGTGTGTCGGGGCGAGAGGATACTTACAAGCCCAGGGTTTGGCTGTGAGCCAGGTTGGAGGGAGAGACCTGTCGATTTTGACCCAGGCAGGAGCAGCCGGAAGGGGGTTGGAACACTGCCACGGCTCCAGGCTTGACTCCGGCCTCCACTGAGACGGGTGGATAGAGAGAGAAAGAGAGACGCCAAGACTAAAAGAGTGCGTGCTAGAGAAGCTTCCAGAAGCAGACGCCAGAGAGGTGAGAGGGTGTTTTCTAACCCCACAGCATCTAATGTATGGAGCCGGTCTGCTTTGGCAGTGTCAATATGTTTCCATGCCAACAGTGCCACTTTAAACTGGTTTTCTATACAGCAGACAGCATGAGGAAGGCATGGACAGAATGAGGGGTGAAATGGCCTGATGAGACCACTATAATGCCTAGTATTTATTCAGGTTGGGCATTGGGTGTTTACTTTCTTCTCTCTTTGTCTGTCTATTTTTTGGATTTTCTTTATTCTTAGAGCAGTAGTGTGTGTGTGTGTGTGTGTGTCTGTAGCACCGTAGGTTTTCCTTTCATATTGACACAACGAGACATAAACAATGTGTCTGCTTGACTTTGTTTTGAGGTGTAAGCCTGGAAGCGAGCCAGGAGAGGGTACTGCCCTTACTAGAAAATGGGGATTGAGGACTCGTGTTCCTAGACTCCTAAAGCCTCAACGTCCCTGACACATGGAACCAGACATTATGAACTGGATTGGTTGAACTATACACATGAACCAGACATTATGAACTAGATTGGTTGAACTATACACATGAACCAGACATCATGAACTGGATTGGTTGAACTATACACATGGAACCAGACATTATGAACTGGATTGGCTGACATGCGTCAGAGCACCACGGGTTTGACACTGTGGATCCCCCTTCAGACTGGGATGAGAGCCAGTTCATAATGTCAGTACGGCTGGTGTTCTGGGGCTGTGGGCTGGGCCCAGCGCTGCGTCCTACCCAAGAAAAGCCCTGTTAAGTAGCTGCGTGCAACCGCACCCATCCAGTGACAAACACGAAGCTGACGTGGCCATCTGTTGCACTGTAATTCTAATGACTTTACCCGTGATGCATCACTCGTGCCTTTCCCGGCGTGTGTGTGCGCGTGTATGTGTGTGTTTCCTGATTCACACCTGCGCGTGTCACTGCGACAAGGACATCCAGCAGGATCCGTTGGATAAGGACAACAGCGGAGCATAGAAACTCTTAACGTATTCAGAGATGCTTCGGACACTAGACCTGCGTGACGCCTAGGTGTGTGTGCTTAGTGTGCGCTGACCTTGTGTCTTATATTTTGTTAAACGCCTCTGTGTTGTTTTTGGCCGTTTGGGTTTAACGGATCAGAATTAGGACCAGACGTGCTAATGAGGGTAGTAAAACATGAAAAACTGCCATTATTAGAACATTATGGCATAATTCTGACATTTCACCAGTCCCCCATAATTCCTAACCCTAACCGTAAGGCTTAGGGTTTATGTTTAGGGTCAAAGCTAAAATAAGGGTTAAAATTCATCCAGCATAGTCAACGAAGTCATCATTGTCATTGTTTCTGGGTTTTTGCGGCTTCATCAGTCACCTGAAGCCATCTTACCCTCCCTATGTTGCACTTGTTGACCTGTGAGCCCATAGCTGTGTTGGGGACACTTTGTCTTCATTGCCGGGAAACCTGCCGACAAAGGAGAAGGCTTCTCTCTCGTCTGATTGGCTTATTAACCACATGGAGTTTCACCAGACGTGTGTGTGTGTGTGTGCATGTGGCTAGCTGTCTGTAGTGCAGTGATTGCGTTAACCCGTCAGTAGATCAATGTTAGTCACATCCGGAATGTCAGCAGGTTTTGTTACCTTGAGAGAGGGGGGGGGGTAGATATTTGGACCCAATAACTGCCTCCAGCTCACCCCAAGGGGGTACAGCGAGAGGTGTGTACACTTTAAATGTGGTGGTTGGATGGTGAAATGTGACCCCAAAACCATGAAGGGTCAAAACATCACTTCTGTTGAGTGACCGAGCTGAGGGAGAACAGAAGGGGTCTGATTGTATTTGAATCGATTCCTCCCTTAAACAGATCCCCTGCCTGGTTAACACCAGTCCATTTCATCCAATGGAGGCAACAAGGGTCTGTAGGCAAAGATCTAGTGGTTCTTAGCATAGAATGAATCGATTCTTATTCCGTGGTTCTTACTCCTCACCTCTTTGTGGTCCGTCATGACTACAAGCACCGCTATTTGTGTTTCACAGCATTTACACAGCGTTTTTTTTGGTGCATGCAAACACGTATCCCCGAAACACCCTTCTGTTGCTCGACAGCACAGCTGCTTCTGTTTTAAAATGCAAAAGCACTCCTACGACCTGCTGAACTGCTTAACACATATCTGAAAAGTATTTCTGATCTGTCTGGCACTTTCTTATTCATTCTGGTTAGCATTCTTTAGCCAGCCCCGATCTTCCTAGTTCTACCAGCTCACTGGCTATTGATGTGCTCACCGTGTGTTTTTCTTCTTAATCTCACCGTCACGATGGTCGATTAACACTTCTGTGGTCCCCATGTGGTCAGACACCAGCAAACAGACCGTAAATGCAAAAGGAAAGCCTTCACAAGACATTGACAGATCTCAACACACAGAGTGTTTAAAGAAATCTACTGTCATTCATAAAAGGCTTGTCTGATATGGATCTGAATATCCTCAAATTGAATCTCACTGTGTAAGAGACTTTATATAATTTATCACCCAAAATTATCAAATTCAGAAACTAAAACCAAACCCTTTGTCAAAATTCTTGTGTTCAGTGCAATTCCCTAGAACGTCTGGTTCATTCATTCCTCTCAAAAAAACTGGCAGTTTTACTGTGGTATATTGTATGCATTAATTGCAGCATACTGCACTTAATATGAAAAACCTGGATAACAGCCAACCCTTAGCTTACCTCCCTAAGCAGGTGTGTGTCTGTCGGCCAGATCGCACTGGAGTATTAATGACGGATGATGGAATAAGGTCAGGGGTCGTAGCCCTCCATTAGGGAGACACGTGTTGTACAGGGTGAGGGAAAATGGAGGGAGGTGTGTGTGTCTGTGTGTGTATGTAGTCTCCAGGTGCTTGTTGAAACAGGTCTATTTAGTGGCAGTTTAATTGTAACTAATGATGATGGTCTGTTTTCCTGTGTGGCTAAAAAGCTCATTGCTGTAGACAGATTTTGTGTGTGTATTGTCTGTGTATTGTAGGAATGGCCCATATATTGTGGATCCTGTTCATAGGACAATTAAACATGAAACTTGTAAACACACAGACAGAAATATATGAAATGTACCACATGTCATTGTAATAGTATAATGATAGTATGTCAAAGAGTTATGGAGAAAGAATAAGATGGGGGGTGCAGTGTGTGTGTGTGTGTGTGTGTGGGTGTGTGATTGACATTTCTGTCCAGCTGACAGACACTCGCTTGTCAAGCTCCTTTGTGAAATTAATGAATTGAGAAACCTCCCCGACCCAACCACCCACCTGTCTCTCTCACCCTTTCTCCATCTCTTGATCCCTTACTCTCTCTTCTCTCACCCTTTCTCCATCTCTTGATCCCTTACTCTCTCTTCTCTCACCCTTTCTCCATCTCTTGATCCCTCACTCTCTCCCCTCTCACCCTTTATCCATCTCTTGATCCCTCACTCTCTCCCCTCTCACCCTTTATCCATCTTGTGATCCCCATCTCTCTTTCTCACCCTTTCTCCATCTCGTGATCCCTGTCTCTCCTCTTCCTCATTCATTCTCATTCTTCTCGGTCTGTCCCACAGCCTTTCCCCCCCATCTCTCATACCCCTTCCACACCTCTCTAGCTCCCCTCTCCCCTCACCCGGCAGATGGACCGAGGCGACGCTCTGAGGGGTGAGGATGTCTCAGTGGGGTGTGAGATGGGGGAAGTTTGGGTCTTTTGATATTTAAACTGGCCCTCTGCCGCCCTCGGGGGACACGCCATTGTCTCCATTGTTCTCCTGAAAGTGGGCCAAGAGATCTGAACAGGCGAGGGGGTTCAGGGTGAGGAAACCACGGCAGGATTGATTGGTGAGGGACAATGAACACTGGACGCAGGGAGAAATCCATAAGACACGGGGCGAGAGATTGGAAGTGATGCTGTATTTATTTGACTGGTTGAAGTGTTTTTGTGGGACAGCAAATTCTAGTGACCATAATGTGATATGGACTCTATGGACCATGGAGAGGGAAATGTATCGTCAATATTGACGCTGTATTTCATCCAGAATATCTCTCCCCCCTTCTCTCTCTTTCTCTAAATTTTTTTCACTCAACCTCTCTCTCTCCCTCTCTTTCATATTATTAAAGGGCAAACTTATTAGATAAAATTGCAAACTGTGAATAATGATATTGTCTTGTCAGTATTTTGTTAGAATCCACCATCCACAACAGTTTACGGGGGGGGGGGGTTACAGGAATTATGCTGAAGGTCATACACTGTTTGGCCACACTGCTTTTAGTCTCTTAAGTGTGTCATAAGTGAGGTGCCATGTTGACTGTACATGGACAAATGGACAAAATGTAGCTCAAACAGCCCGTATCTAAAATAGGAATGCATGGTTCCGCTCTTGAGGCCTGGATTGCTCTGTTTGCTGGAGGCTTTGGGACAGGAAGGTCTGACATTTTGTTTAACCAAACGGTTAAGAATAAGTCCCCGGTTTTGGTGGTCCTCACATATGTAAGGCAATGTAGTTATTGCAGGCAAACATCTTGGATTTTGGTGTTGGAATGTTATTTATCTGCAGTCTAATCACACAGTGCTGGGGTGTGTACATTCACAATAATGGCCGGTGCTGATAGAAAACAGTCCATAATATTTGGCTATTCAGATATCATACACACTTTTCTGTACCAAATAACATTTGTTCATTTGATTTTACATTCACAATAATTAAACAAAGCTCTTAACCAGAGCAACATAAATGAGTGACTACTTACATTTTCATACTGGCCCACCATGGAACTGAAACACATTGTAAATACATTGCTCTACAAACTGACCCAAAATGGACTATGTTTTTAGAATAATGTCTATAGCCTCTTTTTGGTAAAAAACAAATGTATGCGTGTTTGGAAATACACGTACATTGATTCGCTCACAAAGATCTATTTCTTTTCTCTGGTTCCTTGCTCAACTAAGCTCCTCCATCCATGATGACATCCCTTAACTGGATTGGTTGACACCAGATTCTGTCATTTGATAGGACAATGAGTATTTGCAAAAGAGTGGCCTGGATATACGATTCAAATGAACAGAATGTTGGCAGTGATATTCAATAAAAGCTTTCACCAAAAGTATAAATTGCCAAGTTTTTATAGTTTGTACATAGTTAATTCCTCAATTTGAGACTAGCAAAGAACAAGTGGAGATATTTTGCCAGTTTCAGATATACCTGTTGGTCTTTTAAGGATATAAAAAGGAAAATTAACAAATACAAACACACCCAAGCACAATACTCTAGCCCATTAGGTACGAATTGATGTTTTGGAGCTAAATCTTCTTTCAGTTTTTCTGAATTACTAAAACACTAAACCCCATTCTCTGAACCAAATTCGTAGTGGCCTAAACCAATTTCTCAAATCACTCAATCTTTTGGCAAAAACTTAAACACATTCGGGTAGTTAGACACCATTTCCACAATGCAAGACTTTACATACACTTGTCACTCACTAAATCACATTTCACACTGTGATGCACTTGTGTTGCAAAAGTTAAACACAACCACAACTCAGTTGTCATCGTTTACACACAATGACTCAAAATAGTTCACATCGGTTTCAAATTATGTGACCAATTGCAAAGAATATGAGTTCAGAGAACACAGGTGGCACAGGTCAGAGGCAGAGCAGGAAGGATCTCTCGTTGACTTTGATTATGCAGTCGGACAAAATGTTTTAATTTATTGTATTATTATTGTTCATTTTCATTTAGTTTTCTTTGGTCATTGGGCTTTTGCATAGTGGACAACTGCATGTTTATGCCACTGCTGGTATACAGACATTCAATGCTGTACTACCTGCTGTACTTACAGTATTCAACATTTTCACTAAACTATGTGGTGATTATTATACTTTTTTATTGCAAAATATGTTTACTATTTACAATTGCAAAAATCTGTGTCTACATGCCCCGCACGGTATGTTTTAAATGTATTAATGTAGTGACTAATGAATGCTCTGAAGTGTTTATATATTGACTGGCTGTGTGTTTGATCTTAAAGCATCGATTTTGAGAACAGATTAATTGGTTTTGATGTGTGTTTTTTTGAGAAAATGGGTGAAGATTTCCAGAAACATGTTTTAGCAATCGTGAAAAACTGTAACAGGCCTCTGGATGAAATCCCTTTGTCTGAAGATGATGCCAATGAGACTGGAGTATGTGTGTGTCTGCCTGTCAGACTACAGAAGACGTTTAATGAAATACGCAACATCTCCAAGGCTTCATAAAGTATGGTTGCTGGAGCTGGAAACAGGTCATCAACATTGATCAAAGTCATATCATATGACCCAAATGAAAGGCACTGGTCTGGTTTGGTTCACACCTCCTCAATATCATAGCATAGTCACAGTTATATATCGTCAATCTACTACTTTAGTTCAACTGCCAAACCCCTAGATGACCCGATTAACCTGGAATAAGAAACCACACGAAGTGTAGTGGCAGTGTAGAGTTAATCTGGGACTGGATTTATAATTTGAAGTGTTGTCATTTGAGGGAACACACCGTATGCTCCTAAATGCTCTACAACATCCCAAGGGGACTAGACTCTGTATACTCATCGTATGTTCACTAACACACACACACACCATGTTCCCGGGAGACTAGTCGTGCTGTACGCATAAAGCATTCATAAACACACAGGGCAGGGTTGTAGGATGATTGACAGACAAGCAGATGAGCCCCCGGGTTGTCAACAGGCTGTCATTGTTGCTCCATAGCTGTAGACAGAGAACTGTGTAGAAGACTTATGGTTGGGTATGTGTGCTTTTGTGCACACTTTACTGTAACACACACTCAGACACACAAACACACACACACCCACACACACACACAATTGAGTATGCATGAACACATTCATACTGATCTGCATGGATAAGTAGTACACACAGATTCACATACTGTATGCATAAACACAAACACACCATGTTACATTTATCTCTTAGATGCATTATAAATGCTCTACACCATTGGACACATTATAAATGATCTATCTTCTTACACCCATTATAAATGCTATATCCCATTATACACATTATTAATGCTTTATCTTGTTAGTCCCATGATGATCGTTCTCTTTATCTCTTTAGACCCATTCTAAATGCGCCCCCTTTTTCCTTAAACCCATTACAAATGTTCTTTCTATCTTCTTAGACCCATTATAAATGTTCTTTCCATCTTCTTAGACCCATTACAAATGTTCTTTCTATCTTCTTAGACCCATTATAAATGTTCTTTCTATCTTCTTAGACCCATTATAAATGTTCTTTCTATCTTCTTAGACCCATTACAAATGTTCTTTCTATCTTTTTAGACCCATTATAAATACTCTATTTTCTGAGACCCATTATAAATACTCTATTTTCTTAGACCCATTATAAATACTCTATTTTCTTAGACCCATTATAAATACTCTATTTTCTTAGACCCATTATAAATACTCCATTTTCTTAGAACCATTATATTTACTCTATTTTTTTAGAACCATTATAAATACTCTATTTTCTTAGACCCATTATAAATACTCTATTTTCTTAGACCCATTATAAATACTCCATTTTCTTAGAACCATTATATTTACTCTATTTTCTTAGAACCATTATAAATACTCTATTTTCTTAGACCCATTATAAATACTCTATTTTCTTAGAACCATTATATTTACTCTATCTTCTTAGACCCCTTATAAAAATGGGAGGGATAATGGGAGATATGAAGAAAGGTGTGATGAAGAGATGAACAAGGGGATGAAGAGATGAACAAAGGGATGAAGAGATGAACAAAGGGATGAAGAGATGAACAAAGGGATGAAGAGATGAACAAAGGGATGAAGAGATGAACAAAGGGATGAAGAGATGAACAAAGGGATGAAGAGATGAACAGAGGGATGAATAGATGAACAGAGGGATGAAGAGATGAACAAAGGGATGAAGAGATGAACAAAGGGATGAAGAGATGAACAGAGGGATGAAGAGATGAACA
>JACXGK010013859.1:0-12392 GCA_016801125.1 Novumbra hubbsi
GTGGTGTATGATCAGTATACCTCAGTGGTGTATGGCCGGTATACATCTGTGGTGTATGATCAGTATACCTCAGTGGTGTATGGCCGGTATACCTCTGTGGTGTATAATCAGTATAATTCTGTGGTTTAAAGCATATATAACATAACTGTTAATGCCTTGATGTTTAATCATGTTCATTGAGGTAGTGGCATTGCAAAAACATATCACAAACATATTCACAAAACCTTTTATCTTACCACTAAGAGTCCTCCAAAACAGCAGTAAAGGTTTGAAGCCAAGAGTTTCCTCTTTAAAGATATTCACAATGCCGCTGAATCCAACTTTTACTAAGGAATGAGGAGAAGTCTTAAGCTTTTTAAGAGAAAGGGTGGGGTTCAACCCCGTTGCTACGGATGATGTTGTGTTACATGAACAAGCTAACTTACTACGCCCACAGTGATTGGTTGATAGGGGAGGGGTCACTCTCTGTGAATTCATCATTGGAATACTGCAGAAGGATGTCTCATGTTGCCAAATTGAAATAAAGATATTGACATAAAAATGTAGACATAACGTAAAAGTGTCACTGATTAAACATGAATGTTTATACTTACAAGTCAAGATATGTTCAGCTAATTGTCAGCTAAGAATGATATATTTACTAGTCAAGATATGTTCAGCTAATTGTCAGCCTTTTATATGTCTGGCAGTTCATAAACAAATGCGTGCTCCTCTTTTGATGGTGTAATAATTTGTGCAATACTGTGTCCCACCTAAAGCATTGATTACACCAGGTGGTCCGGCTGTGGCCATGAAGTTGGATTAGTTTCTGCGTCGTTGGCGAACATCAAGACAAAACCGTATGAATTGTCGGACGATGTTTGGTCTGGAGAGGGCATTTATTGTTTGATGTAATATTCAACTGACAGATGACTGTGATATACAGAGTTTGTCTGCGCTTCATCGCTGCATTTTACCTGTGGCCAAGTGACGTAGAGTTGTCACAACCAATCTCCGGTGTTATTGGGTTGTTTCCGTTTGTTTGTGAAGTGACTGCATCTCTGACTAGCTCTACTATGGTCGAAATACCCAGTTGATTAAAGCGACACCTTTTAAAATTGTGGACACCACATTAGCGCTATGTCCATACACCAAAATTGTGGGAATGATCCAGCCCTGGGAAACAAAAACCCACCCTAGCTGGTCAATACCCCTCAGAAACACCAACATTGTTGGAATGATCAAGCCCTGTGAAATAAACACCCACCCTGGCTGGTCAATACCCCTCTGAAACACCAACATTGTGGGAATGATCCAGCCCTTTGAAACAAACACCCACCCTGGCTGGTCAATACCCCTCAGAAACACCAACATTGTGGGAATGATCCAGCCCTGTGAAACAAACACCCACCCTGGCTGGTCAATACCCCTCAGAAACACCAACATTGTAGGAATGATCCAGCCCTGTGAAACAAACACCCAACCTGGCAGGTCAATACCCCTCAGAAACACCAACATTGTGGGAATGATCAAGCCCTGTGAAACAAACACCCAACCTGGCTGGTCAATACCCTTCAGAAACACCAACATTGTTGGAATGATCAAGCCCTGTGAAACAAACACGCACCACTCTGGCTGGTCAATACCCCTCAGAAACACCAACATTGTGGGAATGCCAACATACATGTAAGGCCAGTTTAAACAGTCTCTGCCAGTGTGGAGTTGTTTTATCCCTAAACAAAGGGTCTCTTTTAAGGGGGCTTCACACTGAGGATCTATGCACTCTTTTCACCCTGCACTCCAAAATCCAGACCTAGGCTCTAGACAGCGGCCTTTTCTTCCCCTGTTCGCACGCAGAGCATGTCCAGACACGCTGAGACACTTTATAGCAATTCAACAACATGCAAATATATTGATTTACTTTAATTAAATAGAATTTAATGAGGGGATAGAAAGTTGGGTTGGTTTCAAATCTAAAAACAAGGCAGGACCTCATCTTGGGTCTCTGACGATAATGCAGTGACGATAATGCAGTGACAACACTGCGGAGAGCACAACAGTTGGGACTAGCTTCTAATGCACCAAGAAACAGGCTCGTTAGTCATTAGTCTGAGCTGTGCTGACCAAAGTATTTGCTTTTGGCCTCGGCACATTGACCCATTAGTTGTAGACTTGCATAGGAAGTATTCTGCGTGACGTACATCGTTTACACTTTCTGATCGCTGTGTTTGAAATCTGGATTATTAGTTCTCTGAGGAGTAACCTGAAGTCAGAATCATACAAACACACTCTGCCGAGTCAGAGTTGCACAGTTTTTGCATTCATTCATCAGCTGCGACTATAGAGACAGATGCCCTGACCACACACACACACACACACTCAGGTGGCCACCCGACATACACACACAAAAAGACACACATACAGACTCACACAAACCAACCCATATGCACATTCTAACTGAAGAATGCTGACAGACGCTTGGTTTGGCAGACGGTGTCGAGTCATCTGAGGTCGTCCCAGTGAGACAACAGGCATTTCTTCCCTGTCATTCATCTTCAGAGCGGACCCCGCAATCCTACGTGTTTCCCTTGCTCGCTCTGCACCGTGGATTGGATCTCATTTGTTCCTGTGCTCATTAGAACCTGACAGCTGCAGTCCACCAAACACGCCAGGAGGCGCTGGAATCTTCACATCGCCAATGGAGTTCATTGTCCACTGTCTCCTTCATGGGTTAGGACTAGAGTTCACACAGCAGTAGGACATTCAGATAACTCACTACCAGGGGTTACATGGAGTTGAGGTTGTCCATGTTGCTTGGTGTGTGTGTGTGTGAGGCTAAAGTGTTATTAGGATTAGTGTGTCACGAGACACACGCTGGTGCAACTTGCTGAGCTACAGACGAAGTAGCAAATCTTTATGTTAATTTTTCTCACTGAATTAGTGGGACATGAGTAATGACCAAGATATACAGGCATTTAGAAAAAACTAATATTGTAAGAAAACATGAAACACATGAACATCACCAAATATAGCATAGTGGGAATATAGCTTATCAGCTAAATTCCCACATTCACAAAAGGTTTTAACAATGAACAGAATTTACAAATGCAACATACTGCAATAGTCCAGTTTTAGCAATAAGAAATTATGTATATATACTAGGGTTGGGAATAGTTTAAAAAAAATTAACTTATTAATCGCACAATTTGCTTTGATTAATCATTTTTTTTCCGTGTGGTAGAACCACTATAATAAAGCAATAAACACAATGACGTATATTTTAAATAGAACTTATTATGACATCTTGTGAACTGTAAACAAAACTACAGAGTAGTCATTCTCATCCATTATAGGCAGCAATATTATAAACTACAAAGGGTCCAATCCCAAAGTCCCCCCTAAGCCCTAAGCCCAGAACCCTATCAGAGTTAACTGTGAATTGGTTGAAGTAATTTAAAAAGATTTCTCTCTGTGCTCCCTGAAGCACCCCCCACAAGTTTGATTGGTACCAATGGTCAAAATACTCCAACAACAGCTAAATAGGGTTGAGATCCGGTGACTGTGCTGGCCACTCCATTACAGACAGACTGATTGCTTCTTCCCCAAATTTTTCTTGCATAGTTTTGAGCTGGGTCATTTAACCTGTTGTAGGAGGAAATTGGCTCCTATTTCTCAAAACAAGAATAGACTGATGAATTTCAAAAGACAGTTGTTTGTTTCTGGCCATTTGGAACCTGTAATCAATTCATTTTGAGCCCACAATTACTGATGCTCCATATATTATGAAGGCAAATAATGTCTACACTGTATTTCTAATCTAAGTAAACCATCACAGGCGGTTCCAAC
This sequence comes from Novumbra hubbsi, assembly GCA_016801125.1. Taxonomy (NCBI): domain Eukaryota; kingdom Metazoa; phylum Chordata; class Actinopteri; order Esociformes; family Umbridae; genus Novumbra; species Novumbra hubbsi. The sequence goes on from JACXGK010013859.1 coordinate 3,826, forward strand.
CTGTGTTAATTTTCTTACAGCAACTCATAATGTGTCTCAGTAGTGTGTATAGTCCCCATGTGCGTGTATGCACTCACGACAACGTCTGTGCATGCTCTTGATGAGACGACAGATAGTGTCCTGGGGAATATCCTCCTAGACCTGGATCATGGCCTCAGCGAGCTCCTTGACAGTTTGTGGTGCTACTTGGTGGTGTTGAATGCACCGATACATAATGTCACAGAGGTTCTTATGCTTACATTAGTTACAAGGACACTAGCAAAATGCAAACCTAAAGAAGAATCTGCCAGAAAAAATAAGGAGAGAGAAATTGTCTGGGGCCATTACCTGCAAAACCATTCCTTTTTTGAGGGTTGTCTTGTTGTTGGCTCTCCAGTGCACCTTTTGTCACTTTCATTTACACAAAACAGGTGACATTGATTCACAATCGCTGAGGGTTCCTACCTGCACAGATTTATATCCTTGAAGTTGAACTGACTAGGTGTTATGCTGTGATGACTACATGTACCCTTAATTTTTTGAGCAGTATATATATAGCTTTCTCAATGAGGTGCTTGAGGTCGCTTTAAACAACATTGCTTGAACATCCCTATTCATCAAAGTCATCTATACCACGAGGCAGAAGTGATCCAGCATGGCCCCAAAAAGCTTAGTGCCCAGCCAATCCTTCCCCGGCCAGAAACAACCCATTACTGGCTTGGTTTAAGGCCTGTGCCCCTGGGTCCTGTAGCTTAGGGTCTAGTTAAAGCCAATTAACACCTCTACTAATCAGCTTCTCCTCCAGCTTGTCTCTGGCTGGGCCAAAAGATCAGATTCCCAGACTTTGGGATAGCCGTGTGTAGCCCAGTAATGTGCCACGGAATCACAAAATAATTGGAAACAAAAGCTACACAGGAGCAAAATAGACTCTGGAGTCTTGGGTTCCAGTCAAAAACAGGTTTTGCATGGCTCAGAAGAGATTCAAGAAAGAGGAGAGAAGAGTGGGGAATTGAAAAAGAAATAGAAGTGAGTGACATTAAAGTGACGTTAAAGAGAGCTATTTCAGGGGATAAAGAAGCTAAACTGTTGAGATCGTGTGGGATTCATTTGCATGCCTCAACCAGATATCACCTAGTAAAAACAGGTGTCCTTATAGATTTGAAAACAAGTTCAAGTCTAAATCACAGTGCTTCAAAAAAAATTATTTGCAGATACAGTTGCAAACTGTCCTGTTGCGAATATTCCTTTTGGTGTTACTGTCCTCAGTCAGGAATGCTTCAATGAGTTCTGGAATTTCATAAACATGTACTTAACGACAAACCATTTCATTTGCTTTATGGAAATAAGGATTTAGCTAAGTACGGCTTAGGAAGGAAGGCCTTCTGAAATAGACCAAAGTGGGAGACAAATGAAATGGAAGCCAGAACACTGCATAGAAGGACACAGCATGCTGCAATGTTTGCTGGATTTTTGCAACGCTGGAAACACAACACTGGTAGAAAGTGAGCTTAATTGCACTTTAAAACAGTCACAATGTGTGGCCCATGACTCTCAAGTATAGTAAAACAAGAATCATTGCGCCCATCCCCATGAGGCTATGGTTCAAGTTTAGGAGTTAGAATTAATTTGAGGTTTTTAAGTTTTAAAAGGAAAGTTCACAAGTGTTTACGTGCCTGAAACCGTTTTAATAAAGTTGGTTAAATGGACCTGTTATCTGACCCAAAGACTAATTTTATAAATTATTGAGTGCAGGGAAATCATGAATAATGGCCTTCGAATGAAATATCAGTTGGTTTGGGGCATTTGAGAGCAAATTTTAACAATTTTGTGACAATCGTTACAATAAAATATACCCCTTCACTTTCTACACGTGTTGTGTTATTGACCTAATTTATAATGGATTACATATATACTTATATACTTTACAGTGCATTTCATAACCAAGCTATGAATACAGTTCCATAGACTTCTGAGATTGTGTTGAGGCATAGATCTGGAAAAGGTTATAAAACAATGCTTATAATAATATCATTGCACATGCCCAGGACCACTGTGGGCTCAATCACTGTAAAATGGAATGGAAGTTTATAACCACAAAGACCCTTCCTGGTACCATATAAACTGTGCAAGAAGGGCCATGGTCAGGTCAATGACTGAATCCAATGTCCTCTGTCACAGTGAACCAGTCAGAAGTACCAACCATCAATGCAACACTCCATCAATCAGGTCTTCATGGTAGAGTGGCTCGATGGAAGCAACTCCTGAGTATTAGGCATATGACATGCCACTCGAAGGACTCAGAGCATAAGGAAAAGGATTCTCTAGTTGATGAGAACAATCCAGACCCATCGAATTTGACAGATCTTGAGAGGATTCACAACTAAAAATGTGAGAAGCCATCAAATCCAACATTTTGGGATAAATTGGCACAAATGTCAAAAAATATTATTTGCTTTGTCATTGTGGAGAATTGTGTAATTTCTTTTATTTTTATTAATTATAAATGAATAAGTTAATTGCACAAAATGAATACCTGCTGAAACACTGTAAATAGAATGTTCTTTTCAAACGGAGAACAATGATAAAGTGTAGCAATCACTAAGTTCTGAGATAATTTCAAAACATGTTATCTTTTGATTTAATGCAACATGTCTAGATGGTTGGCTAGCCTGCTGGTTTAGCTTATTGTACAGTTGTGGGCAAAAGAGAGAACATCCTTTGCACTTTCTTTAAATGAATCACATTGTCCTTAAAAATTAAGTGTTTAGTCTCAGATTTAAAGGCTGCCAGATTTGGAGTTGGTGGCTAATACCATCAACATGAGGACTCATCTCCCCCCACATCATTTTGAGTTGGTGGCTAATACTATCAACATGAGGACTCATCTCCCCCCACATCATTTGGAGTTGGTGGCTAATACCATCAACATGAGGACTCATCTCCCCCCACATCATTTGGAGTTGGTGGCTAATACTATTAAGTGAGGACTTATCTCCCCCAAAATCATTTGTAGTTGGTAGCTAATACTATTAAGTGAGGACTCATATCACCTCAAATCCTTTGGAGTCGGTGGCTAATACCATCAACATGAGGACTCATCTCCCCATAAATCATTTGTAGTTGGTGGCTAATACAATTAAGTGAGGACTCATATCACCTTAAATCCTTTGGAGTTGGTGGCTAATACCATCAACATGAGGACTCATCTCCCCCCACATCATTTGGAGATGGTGGCTAATACTATTAGGTGAGGACTCATCTCCCCCAACATCATTTGTAGTTGGTGGCTAATACTATGAAGTGAGGACTCATATCACCTAAAATCCTTTGGAGTTGGTGGCTAGTACCATTGACGTGAGGAATCATTTCACCCAACATAATTTGGAGTTGGTGGCTAATACCATCAACATGAGGACTCATCTCATCCAACATCATTTGAAGTTGGTGGCAAATACTATTAGGTGAGGACTCATCACACCGAACCAGCAAAGCAAATCACATGATCTCTGACGTACTTTATATGTTAAGACCTACGCCCGTACAGTGTTGTAGAATTTTTTTCATCAGCATTTATTTGTTGTTTCAGAACATCGAAAGGTAGCAATTTTGCTATTATATATTCATATAAATTCAACTTTATATGAAAATATGAATACTTTATATAAAACATATAACTGGTTGAATACAGTGGCATATAAATATATGTATAGAGTTGTGGCCAAATATTTTGAGAATGACACACATGTTAATTTTCACAAAGTCTGCTGCCTCAGTTTTTTGTTGGCAATTTGCATATAATCCAGAATGTAATGAAGAGTGATCAGATGAATTGCAACTATTCGCAGGTGAGAGTGTTGATGAGGACAAGGCTGGAGATCACTCTGTCATGCTGATTCAGTTGGAATAACAGACTGGAAGCTTAAAAAGGAGGGTGGGGCTTGAAATGATTGTTTGGGGCATCTGGAAAAACCCTTGTCCGGAGAAGAAAAGATGAGCACTACCATCAGTCCTGTGTCATGCCAACAGTAAAGCATCCTAAGACCATTCATGCGTGGGGTTGCTTCTCAGCCAAGGAAGTGGGCTAACTCACAAGAACCCATCCATGAATAAAGAATTGTATTCCATTTAGATAATAAAGACATTAATCCCATTGAGAAGTTGTGGTCAATCCTCAAGAGGCAGGTGGACAAACAAAAGCCCACATATTCTGACAAACTCTAAGCATTGATTATGCAAGAATGGTCTGCCATTAGTCAGGATGTGGCCCAGAAGTTAATTGACAGTATGTAAGGATGAGTTGCAGAGGTCTTAATGAAGAAGGGTAAACACTGCAAATATTGACTCTTTGCACGTTTTTAATGTAATTGTCAATAATAGCCTTTGACACTTATGAAATGCTTGTAATTATACTTCAGTATAACATAGTAGCATCTGACAAAAAATATCTAAAACACTGCAGCAGCAAACTTTGTGCAAACCGATACTTGTTTCATTCTCAAAACGTTTGGCCAAGCCTGTACAGTCTCATAAAATGTACACGATGCATTGAATCAGTCAGTTGGGCAGGAAAAACCAGTAGAGCATGAAGATGCTTAAACCATTAGAGAACATTTGTGTAATGCAATTGTTGGCTCAATATCCACAAAAATATACAAAAACGAGTATGGTCGGTGTGTATATAATAGAGGTGTGAATCTTCATCTGCCTCAAGATTTGATTACGATTCAGAGGGTAACGATTCAATTAGAAACTGATTCTCGAAGCCTACAATTATTTTATTAAGAATACAAATACTTGAAACTCTCTCTTTCAGCATTTATATTAATCATCTGTTTAAAAAATAAAATAACATGTAGCTATTTTTTTTATGTTATTCAGGAGTTTTTACAGGAAAATGCAATGTCAATAACAAGGTCTATAACACAGTCTATAATATAACTTAAAAGGCTGCCCTTTATGCAAATAAAATAATTTGTACCACAAGTTATTATAACATATTGTGTTGTTTATGTGGAAAATCTAAATGTGATTATTTACTCTGTAAAAAAAACACAGTGGCTTTCGTAAAAAGCCAGTCATCACAAAATATAATGAGCAGTTACCGTTACACATGAGTCTGTTGCAATGGATGTCCAGGATTTGCAGGTATTGGCCACCTGGCTGGCTTACGCATTGACTCCATCACTCTGGTCACTATGCCGCACAGGTACAGTGGGGCAAAAAAGTATTTAGTCAGCCACCAATTGTACAAGTTCTCCCACTGAAAAAGATGAGAGGCTTGTAATTTTCATCATATGTACACTTCAACTATGACTGGCTGGGTGTTTTTGTAAAAGCACTTTGTGACAACTGCTGTTGTAAAAAGGGCTTTATAAGTACATTTGATTGGTGATTGACAGACAAAATGAGGAAAAAGAAAATCCAGAAAATCACATTGTAGGATTTTTAATGAATTTAATTGCACATTATGGTGGAAAATAAGTATTTGGTCAATAACAAATGTTTATCTCAATACTTTGTTGTATACCCTTTTTTGGCAATGACAGAGGTCAAACGTCTTCACAAGGTTGTCACACACTGTTGCTGGTATTTTGTCCCATTCCTCCATGCAGATCTCCTCTAGAGCAGTGATGTTTTGGGGCTGTTGCTGGGCAACACGGATTTTCAACTCCCGCCAAAGATTTTCAATGGGGTTGAGATCTGGAGACTGGCTAGGCCACTCCAGGACCCTGACATTCTTCTTACGAAGCCACTCCTTCGTTGCCCGGGCGGTGTGTTTGGGATTGTCATGCTACGTTTCATCTTCAATGCCCTAGCTGATAATTCTGACCCCACGGGTGAACTCTTGCGTGGAGCCCCAGATCGAGGGAGATTATCAGTGGTCTTATAAGTCTTCCATTTCCTAATAATTGCTCCCACAGTTGATTTCGTTACACCAAGCTGCTTACCTATTGCAGGTTCAGTCTTCCCAGCCTGGTGCAGGTTTTTATACTGATAACAAGTTCAAACAGGTGCCATTAATACAGGTAACGAGTGGAGGACAGAGGAGCCTCTTAAAGGAGAAGTTACAGGTCTGTGAGAGACAGAAATCTTGCTTGTTTGTAGGTGACCAAATACTTATTTTCCACCATAATTTGCAAATAAATTCATAAAATATCCTACAAAGTGATTTTTGGAATTTATTTCTCATTTTGTCCGTCATAGTTGAAGTGTACCTGTGATGAAAATTACAGGCCTCTCTCATCTTTTTCAGTGGGAGAACTTGCACAATTGGTGGCTGACTAAATACCTTTTTGCCCCACTGTATGTCGGAGTTTGTGGGAACGATTATATTCCTCAGCTCTAGTATATGGTGTTGTGTATCCGTTATGTAGTGGTGTATTCATGTGTAGTATGATCAGTGTGTATATGTACTGGTGTATCCGTGTGTAGTATGGTCGGGGTGTATATGTAGTGGTGTATCCGTGTGTAGTATGGTCGGTGTGTATATGTAGAGGTGTATCCGTGTGTAGTATGGTCGGTGTGTATATGTAGAGGTGTATCCGTGTGTAGTATGGTCGGTGTGTATATGTAGAGGTGTATCCGTGTGTAGTATGGTCGGTGTGTATATGTAGAGGTGTATCCGTGTGTAGTATGGTCGGTGTGTATATGTAGAGGTGTATCCGTATGTAGTATGGTCGGTGAGTATATGTAGAGGTGTATCCGTATGTAGTATGGTCGGTGAGTATATGTAGAGGTGTATCCGTATGTAGTATGGTCGGTGAGTATATGTAGAGGTGTATCCGTATGTAGTATGGTCGGTGAGTATATGTAGAGGTGTATCTGTGGTTGCCTCTGTGTGTATTAAGGCGTGTAGGTGTACATGCAGCCCTTTGATTAAACGTGTGGGAGTGGCCCTCCAGTAAGACCTTTCCCTCAATCCGCCTCTCTAATTATGGGAGGGGAGTGGTTAGGGTTTGGTGCTCCACCCCCTTTGTGCTGCTCTGGTTTCCCCCCACATTATCCAGAGTTAGATGCTGTGGTCTCTCTTTTTAGAATGAAAGGACAATTTGTTATTTCAGGTGCCTTTTCATAATCCTTAGAGCTTGGTATAAGAGGCTACTGCTACCTCCTTAGTGGACACCAGTGATTGCCACATAGTCCTGCACACACACACACATACATAGTGTTTGGCTGTGTATATGAGGATTGATATGACAAATTGTTGTTGATTTTGGTGGCTTTAAAGGAAAATCCATGTTCCCTGAGTCATAGGGATGTAAATAAACCATTGCGTCAGTAACTCAGAGTAACACAGAGGGACATCAATCATAAATCACATCTCTGAGGAACTGAGAGGCTTAAATAGCCTTGGGGTGAGGAAGACAGATCAGAGAACACAGGAATGATAATTAGGAGATTAAATCGAACTTTGACTTTCCTGCTTCTCCAGCCGGTGGGCTAAGACATGACCGATGAGGAAAAGGGAAGAATTATATCAGACAGTCTGCACTAATAATAATTATGATGCTTGGCAGTAAGCTCTATGAGGTGAGAAAATGAAAGATACAGCCAATGAATTACTTAGAGTGTCATGTGAGGTGCGCTGAGAACAAACGTCTAAGAAAGACAACACCGAACATATATTAACCTACAAGTGAATGGAATTTTTTCAAAGCAAGTCAAGGCAAATTTGTCCTATTGAATATTGAGATAAATGAGGTCTGTATGTAAACTATCACTCCCTCTGCTGCCCTGGGGTGACAGCAGGGGTGTTTCCAGAGCTGACATCAGGGGGGAGAGTATTCTGTAGTCCTAGATATGGAGGATACAAAGCAATGGTCTGTTCAGAGTCTGTTCCAAGCCCGTTTGACAAAGAGAGGTTTTATCATAGGCTGAATTACTTGTGTCATCCATTAAAAGGAAGAACACAGAGAACTGCTTTTGGGTCTCTGGCTATTCCATTTTCTTTCTGTATCTTACAGGCGAGGGAGTCGAACCCTCGGAATTTGACCAATCCTGCTAACTGTCATGACTGGTGATTGCTTCTTTGCACCAAAATAGTTTGGGAATCACATCTAGCCATAAAGAACAGACATATAAAATTGGACAAACACTTTAACAGGCACGCCATGACACAAATAGGTGAAAATCACCAACACACAAAACAAACACAAAATCACACATAGGCAGCAAAGTGTTGGAAGGGAGGTTTGAATGGACTCATTTCTTGTCTCGTCACGCACAGAAGCGTCTCCTTGTGGAGGCCCGGGCTCCTGCAAGCTCTATAGTGGTTGTTGGCCAGGAAAAGCAGGGTTGAGGGTGAAGCTCAATTCCCAAGTGAAGTACAATTGAAAACAGTTAATGTTAAGGATTGGAATAAGCACTCCAACTTATTCCAACCTGGTTCCTGGTCAAAATGTCTTCATAGAGCATTGAACTTGTTTGAAATGACCGCTACTCCCGATCTATCGAGTCAGCCCCCAGGATATTGAAAAGCAAGATGCTAAATGCAGGGACCACTACATCCTCCCAGTGCAGGCATGTGCTTCCGGGTGGGCAAGGTGGGCTAGACGGGCTAGGTGGGCAAGGTGGGCTAGGTGGGCTAG
>JACXGK010013860.1:0-12350 GCA_016801125.1 Novumbra hubbsi
GCGATTGTTGTGTCGAAGTGAGAAATGAATTAATGTAATTTGAAAGATGTAGTCATTGAATGCATTTTGTGCCAAAGCAATGATAATTGATCCTCAGTTTAGCCCACATATACTTCTGTTGTGCTCACTGTGTGAAGAGTTTTGAAAAAGTAACCTAAGTATTGGGAAATGTGTCCTAGCGACTGTAAAAAACTGTAAGAAACAGGTCTTGACTCCCAGAGGTTATTGTGTTATTGCACCTTTGATCAAACTTAAAACCATATGTATTGGCCATTGTAATAGTCCCTTTCAGAACTGCTCCCACAACCCTTTTTCAAGTGAGAATACGCCTCCATTCTGCTTATCCCTGCCGACAAAACATTCTACTGGAAACACTTGTGGTATGGATGGAGCTGTGCTTCTCAGAGCAATCGACATCCATAAAGAACAGTATTGACCAAGAGGGAAAAGGAAGGCCTCCAGGAGGTAACTTCTGCTACTACTTTTAAACTGTCACCTGTTTTAGCAGGAAATGCTTTTAGAGTGTTGTCACTTCTGTGGCCATTAAGAAGCCAAGACACAATAATTCTTCAAAAGCATTTAGTATATAAATGTTCTGCTATGGTCTCATGCTGTTCTAAATGCCCTAAGAATGGAATTAAAAAGTATAACCTTTTAAAGGGCTTACAACACAGTCACCAAACAAATTGCCATTGTATCTGTAGGCAATCTTAATTAATGGGCATTCCAGTTTGTTTTCATGTACTATAACACAGGTTTTAGTGGACATCTATATTTTTTGAATATTTGTCATTTAGCAAGTGCTGTTAACCAGAGCAACTTTTAGAGCACCTTCAGATAGCTGCACGAGACAGCCAACATTCGTATGGTCAGAAATTCCAATTGGCCTGTGAGCGCAGACCTATATATATTCTTTCTTTTAGTGAATTGCTTGAGCCTTTATTTCACTCTTTTTTAAGGTAAAACAATTTGTGTGGTTTAACCGGCAGTCTGTGGACCTGTAACCAATCATTTACTGCCTAAACCTAAATCTAAACCTTAGCTGTTTCTTTTTCAGTACCAAAGAACACAATTTCTTGAGTTAACCGCAAAGATTCTTATTAGATTGAAAGTTTAATAAAGCTTACATTAAAGTATTGTATTTCTTTGCATTCAAATTCTTTCTACAATCCCCATTCATCATATTTAGCTCACTGTATTATAACCTGCATTATAAACTACAATAGTTTTTCGAAACACACATTTTAGAATGTCTTCACAATACGATTTTCTTTAAATTAACCAGAACGATTGCAAATCTTGTTATCATGTGAACATTTTAATTGTCTCAAGTCACCTTCTGAGGCAACAGCTTTGCCATTGTTAGTGTGAATAGCACATTTTGTTTATGTGTTATGTAAATGTTATTTAAATTAAATAATTGTCACAGCAATTGTTGGAGTCTTAATGGGTTCTTATCAGCTTCAGCACAGTGGGTGGTGAACTTGTCTTTTGTTTTTCTACAGGACTAACTTGACACCATAGAAAAACTAGCTGGCAGTTTCCTCCAGCTGAGATTGCAGTAGTTTTAACTACAAATTTGAAGCGTACTTGTTAGTGACGTTTTTTTATAGTGTCATTCATGAAAATAAATGGACACATATCACAAGTGGGACTCCTCCTCCAGCGCCCTTACGGGCGAGATGCCGCTGGATTGGATGATGGGTTCGTTTTACACTTCCAAAAAAGTGCTGTAGCAGTAAACTTACAGTTTTGAACCAGCTTAAATACATTTCTTTCTTTCCCCCATTTCTTTTACTTTTCTGTACTCTTCATGTTTATATAACTTTGAGTATCCTCTCCTGATGCCTTGTGAGAAGCTTATGAGAAGCAAGCAAAGTTTGTCGTTTTGCAATATTTAATGGGGGGAGAACGTTTTGTTTTGCATCCACTGACTAAATGTTTTAGACTTAGATAGACTTTTGAAGTCTGATCATTATAATAGGCTTTTCAACACTGAACAATCTGTATGGGTGGTACATTGTGATGGCAACGTTCTTGGTCTGAGACCCCAGAATCAAGCATGCAACACCCTCACACCACTAAATCCATACCTATATTGTTTGCTATAAATAGCAGTGCCCTCTACTCATGTTAGCAAATATTAGTAAAACATCATGTGAAAACCATGTCTTTATTATTTTTCCTCTTCATCGAAAATGTAACCATTAATTATTGTAAAACAATGGAAAGAAAACATGAATTCTTAGTATGAAACAAATATTGATCTCTAATATACAGTATGTGGGCCACAATTATTCGCACCCTTTAATTTAATACTTAATACCATGCTAACTCCCTTTGTCAAGATAACAACTCTGACTATAATTGGTAAACAAGTTTGAGATATGAGACTATTCCTCCTTAAAGACTTCTTCCAATTCTTCAGGAGGAAGGTCTGAGGACTTGGGATGGCCATGGCAAACCTTGATCCTGTGGTCAGTGAAACATTTCTGTGTTGACTTTGGGATGTGCTGTGGATCATTGTCCTGCTAGAAGATTCAATCACGGCGCAGTTTAAGCTTCCTGGCAGAGGCAGTCAGATTTTAATTTAATATTTGCAGGTACTTGATGGAATCCATGATACCAAGTGTCCTAGCAAGTTGTCAACTGCGCCACAACATCAAAGATTCACCATCACACTTCACAGTGGGGATGAGGTACTTTGCTACATAGTTATAGCTTTCTCTCTACAACAAACCCACCTCTGGTGTTTGTGTCCAATAAGCTCTATTTTGGTCTCATCAGACCATAGGACCTGGTACCAATGAAAGCTCCTCTAATACTTGGCAAAATGTTGGCGCTTGTGTTTGTTGTTTGATAACAGGAGAGGCTATTTATGACAACCCTTCCAAACAATGCGTGGTTTTATAGGTTGTGCCTGAACATGGTTTCTGAGACATTCTCTAGCTGTGATTCTCCAGCTGTGATCATTGGACCAGGATTCCCTAGGTGACCAGGCTTCCCTAGGTGACCAGGCTACCCTGTTTTCTGAGAAAATCGTCAGGTAATCGTCCCCAGGTATGTCCCTGGTTTGCACTCAAAAACACACAAGTAACTCAGAATGTCAGCCAATATTTCAATAGTCAGATGCTCTAGTATAATCCGAACCGCATGTAAAAATGGCTGTGACATTTATCCACTGCATGAAACAACCTCTACAGCATTAGCCACTGAAATGACTATATGTAACCTAAGATGCATGCACAATAACCTAATAACTAAAATGTAAAAAAAAAAAAAAAATTGTACTGATTTAACTAACACAATTTTACAGGACATTAAGCTTATCTTTTATAAATAACCACCGCTATCTCATATATCTATAACGTTCCCCATGCCTTTCGTGTTAGTGAGGATTCATATAACTGGGAGCGGACGAGGGGTCAGGAGAGATGTGAACAGCCACAATCTTAGCCTGAGGGCAGATCGACTGGTGGCCAGAAAATGTATTCAGAGGGTGCTGTCCCTGCATCTGCCTTACTTTGAAGTTACTCTCTCAACTCCGGCTTGTCGTACGTGACTTTGTGCCCGGAGAGAGAGAGTGAGTGGAGAGGAAGAGAGTGTGAGTGTGAGTGTGTGTGTGTGTGAGAGAGAGAGCCAGGAGAGGATACTCTGTGTCTATCCATCGTCGCTTTAGCAAATTCAAGGTCACTCTTTCATCTTTTGCCAAGCTTCGCTCAATCAGTTTCCCATCAAAGTAGTGCTTAAATCACAGCTAATTTCAGCCTCCTAGTCACGAATTTGACCAAATATTTTGAAGGTGTGAGAGGTGCTCCTTTTCTTTGCTCTAATCTGCAAAGTCCACTGTGTCATGTATGTATTGCTTAATCAAATCATGACCACATATTTAAAAGTAGGGCAATGGTTTAAAAGCAAATACATTTGTCAACAAAAGAAACGTGGCGTTACTTAACGCAGGATGCATGTAAGAACTATCTGTTTTGATATTGTTACTCTTGCTGGACTCCGATTACGGGGTGAAATTGCGTATCCCTTTGCAGGACAGAAGGTGCCTTACATGAGGGAGGCCCAACCGTTACAGCTCTATCACAAAAAAATATTGATTGTTAGGTTGACTTAATTGCTGAAGCATTACATAGAAATACATTAATTGCTTTCAGTAAATATAGCCAGACTGGGTTGTTATTTTTGGGTTAGGTTTTAGTTTGGGATATTAGATTAATTCTCTCTTCAAAAGTGTGAGATGGTAGACAGTCCAGTACCAACATGACATTGCTTTATGTGGCCCCCTAAAAAAACATTTTATATACAGTTGAATCGAATATGATTTTGTCTACTATATACTATCAAATAAGTGATAGGTCATTTTCACACTTGGCTTGATTAAATGTTTTTACTCTCCTTGGTTGAATTAGTTTGAGGAGATGAACGTGCACAAATCTTATCCAGATGGACTCTAAATCAACGCATCCTGGTCCACATGAACAAGATGCCATGATTCTCTGGCCATTATTAAAAAATAGTGAATTTTCATTGTTTTATAGGATTAGTAGGGAAATCGCTGACATTGTGCCAGCTACTTTATTAAGGGTCACACATCACTGGCTAGCTAACACATTGGCTGACAGAGGACAGACATGGAGCTGCAGTTTGGCCAGCACTCCCACATTTTGGATACATGCTGGAAAATGACAGCTTCTCGAGTCCAATAAGTAGGCTCGTCTTCTGCATTACTCATCAAATTATAGAAGAGATCTTGAAGCTGGTAACAAAAGAGTGTTCCCACCCCTGAGATTTCCCTTGAGAGTTTCCTATGCAGATGTAAGCATGTTTTTACTCTTGATTAAGAATATATATATTCCTTTTTTTATTGAGGCTTTTTTAATAGTCATACTCCCCTTACATCTCTTTCTCAGCACCGCGACTTTTAGTTGGAGTTCCTCATGCAAACATACACTTTTATTAAATGTCAGTTCTTCCCTAAAATGAAAATGTTCAAGCTATTAGAGCGATCTATTTATGAACAAATAATCTCAACACATTTCTCAGATGTACCAAGGCTTCTGCAAAGTATTATAGTGATGACAATAGTATGACAAAACCGTTTACCAGGACTGTTTGTGTGATGATTACAAATACAGAACCAAATTCTTTGCAAAGCCACGTTGTTTGCTCAGCAAGCAACAAAGCATATTCCGACAATCCTTCTTTTAGCTGAAATGCTGTTTTGAGTGTTTACTGCTCAAGCTAGATTTGTGACCATTGTCTGCATGAATAATTATATATTTTTTATTGACAATAACATACATACTCTTCGAACAAGGGGTTCTTAAAGGATTCTTTGGTGGTCCCTATTAGATAAACGTTTTTGGTTCTGGGTGGAATCTTTAGTAGAATTTAGAGCCTTGGAAGGAGGGTTATACATTACATTAAACTCACTGAATTGAATTCTTTAGCTGACAATTTGATATGTTGTCGTTCTACTCTTGAGCAAGACATTCATCATTAATTGCTCAAGGTTTGCTGTACAAATTCCCTGGTTATGAGGAGGAGTGGGATGTACATCAAACAAATGAGAGATGTGGGAAATATAACCTCATATTGAATTCACTATGACAGAATAACATGTTTTTTTAGGAGGTATTAAAGAATTTTGTTCACAATATGAAAAATCAGAAAGCGAAATCATGTATTGATATGTCTTGTAAGTATACATTGCATAGAAGTATTCATTAGCTAGACTTGTCACACATACATGAACATTAATTAACAAGTCTTACACATTTGTAAAGCAACGTAGGGTTACTGGAATAACCATTCTTGAGGATTAATATATTTTATTCATACTTATTTGACTGACATAAACAGAGTGGATTTAATTTTGTGTCAGTGCAGCTGATACAAACTAAACAAAGACATTAATAGTAAAATTATTCATATTTGATCATTACTATACATCTCAGGGGTACCTTTGCATACTAGTGCTAACCAGTAGATTATTATTTCCTTACTATAATGTCTGGAAGCTACTAGAGACATACAGCAGGTTTTTACCAAGTGTCGGTATGGAAAGTGCTTTCTAGGGTTTAAAAGGGGTAAAAGGTGTGATGTCCTGGGTAGACGTGAAGAAGTAACAGGACTTGTAAAATGTATCCAGGTTTGAGTTCTTATACTGTTACAAGGCATGCTTTACTTTCAATTCCGCTTACACAAACAACTACCCGGGTCATGTTGGAAACATGGGGGTAGGGTGTAAGTAGTGAGTAATGGAAGGGTGTGGGGAAACCGGAGAAGCCCAATACAGCATGTTACTTTGTGTCCAAGTAGTGTGTGTGATCTTATTTTACGAACCTGGTGTAGACCCACAACATCTTAGCTACTCAGCCCACCTAGGATCAACAAGACGATGATGTAGGTCTCACGGGATGCCCAACTCCCACCATAGCAGTGATCTCGCTTGTGTCATTGCTGAATCATATGAAGAAGGCCTTAGCTACCATTTAAAGGCAGAAAGAGACATGTTTAGGAGGACTGACGGCTGACAGTTTGCTTTCTCTGCCACTACGTGGTGAAAGGGGAGGGCCAGCTATAGCTACGCAGCTAAATTATGGCCTTAAGATTGACACCTAGATGCTATTTAAAAAAGCTCTCATGTTTGGTCTGTCAGTAAAGCCACCAAGCAATAAAGGAAGACTCCTTAGATAGACAGGCAACTTACTTGAATTGTTTAATAAATATACTCTGGGTAACTTTTGCTGGAGTCAGTGCTCTTTGAAAACTGCAAGCCCAGGTAGCCCATTTCCTTCCCAATCTGGATGTGTTCATCATTCACTCGTTTAGATGATATATAAAAAATAAATCAAGCAATAGAAATCATTGTCCCACAAGTATGTTCAATTATTACTTTAGAGAGGAATGTGTAAGGTAATTGATGTTTCACCATCCATTATTGATGTTACAGAGTCGGAAATAGACATTCAGATATGGCTGGTGCCTTAATACAACATATAATATGAACCTTTGGAATAGTTCCAAAAGGTCAGCTGCAAAATTTATTTAGAATTGCATAATTACGTGAACACCTTTTTTAAATGTGCAATACATAGACTTAAGTAGCTGAATTGATCATTCCTTAAAAAGTACAGTAATTTATGAGAAATACATTTCAGATACCTTCAGTAAAAATCCAAAGAGCACCACCCAGACCAAGCACACGAGATGAGCAAGCTTTTGAATCTAAGATAAGATGCAGTATAATTATCATGCTGTGGATATCATGAAAGATGTAACTCACACAAAAATGTACATCAACTGTAAATAAAAACTTGATGCCTAAAAGACAAAGTTTTGAGATGTTCTCATGTTATGTACATGTTGTACAAAAGCCTTTTCTAAATGTGTTAATGGATGTCACATTGCCAGGATCACATCCCTGTTCACTACCCAATGAAATAACTGACCGGGTAGCCTAGTGGTCAACATACGGTATCCACACTCATGTCTACATTGATTCAAACATGGCTCCTCTCACACACAAGATTCACATTTTCTCTAAATTCAGTGACTCATAACATTGAATATAACATATTTTTTAACCTGTTTTTAAGCTCAAAGTGGCACATTGTAAATAATCCTGTCAGACATCAGACAGTTCGAAAACACCAATAACATTTTGTCAGAAGAAAAACATTCATGTTTCATTTTTGGGGTTTTACAGTTCATGCAGCGTCCTACATGTGTGCCTAAAACAGGGCCTTTGATTGAAAGACTTTTTTTGTGTAATGTGGAGGATGCTTTTAAGAAGCATTATTTCTGAGAACTTCAAAGCCTGCCAAATGCACTCTCCTTGTGAGTGTGTGGCCTTTTGAAAATGTCCTTATGTTTTCCAAATGGACAGGAAGAGGCACTCACTGGTATTGAGGTGATGTTAATGCAGTGCAGCGCTTGTTTTTCCACACAACCCTGTTTGTCCCCAGTGACTAAGCCTGCAGTGTAGTCGGTCCTATTGAGATCATTTATATACAACTTTAGATTAACCCTGGTTACACTCTAATGAAGCAGGAAGAGTTCCATGAATGACAACATCACGTTACTGAGTACCCTGTGAAAATTGACTGAATGATCTCCACCTAGAATGAAATATACTAAATATCTGGTACTAAACATGAAGTTGCACAATTCAGCACAAAAGGTAAAGTTACAATAATATCAGCAGGTTTTTCTCTATTTGTACAGCTGGCACATTTACTGTAATTCACCTGAATAACTGTTAAGAACATAATGTGTTCCACTGTCCCCTGCATTGCACCGTGTAAAATAATGTCAGGCCCGTCCCGATGCGTCACCCCCATTCCTCCTTCACACATTTCATTGATCCATTTAACATGATCAGTTGAAAGGCATGCCCTTTTATAGCTCTGGTGTTTTGTCAGCTGAGGATGCAGTGATCCGTGGAACACTTGAGGTCCTACCCTGTGATGTAAACACTAGACAAGTGAGAAGCTGTTGACTCTTATTTAATATGTTCGCCAGATTTGATGAGTCGTACGTGCATGGAACGGTTTGCATTATACATGAACCATACGTTGAGCCGAGGCATGCATCGCTGTAGACAGCTGGAGGTAACTGGAGCCCCTCAGTCACTTATCAGTACTGGCGTCCCTATCATTTCCCATAGCCATCCTCAACCAAGAAGAATCCGCTCTTTGTTTTTGTCTCTGTGGGACCAGTGTTAACCCAGTAATGCCTTGCTGATTGTTCCAAAGATATTTAGGAAAATAGAAGATTTGTCCACAAAAACCCACGTCTTGAGACATCCAAACTGTGTGTGTGTGTATTGTCGAGGGTTTATCTGCTTGGGTTAGAGAGAGCAGCTGCACCTGCCCTATATGTCAACACAAGGGTCTGGTCAGACACTCAAGCGGAGAGGTTGTTTTCACGCCACTGGCCTTACTACAGCTGCTTACTTTCCAAAGACAACAATAACTGTGACGCTCTGCAGGGCTGACAAAGAGTCATGGTTAGGGTCAGGGTTAGGATTCCACTACCACAGAATAAACTGGGCGTCTGGTCTGTGTGGGCCCCAGATTATCCCTGGAATGAGCCCTGCTATGTGCAGGCTTACTGGCCTTCCTCGTGTCCACTTGTTTTTGGAGGGGTTTCCAGTTTCCAGGATGCTTTTTGACTGTTTTACACATGGAGACAGGATCCCCCGTGGGGGTTGTTTAGAGGTTACAGCGGGGTAGTGAAGAGGTCAGAGAGAAACTGTCAGTCTATTTCCTTTCTCTGGCCTTGGGAAACTGCATCACTTTTCTTTTTCAAAATTGTCAAATTCAAGCTGTCTCAGTACGTATCTATAAATGAGTATTCCCTGTTAATACAATCTCAATTTACTTCTTTACTTACCCTTCTTTGCTTGCCCTTTTTGACTGTTCATTTTCAACCGTTATGCCATCATGTATGTATTAGCTGTAAGATTGCACCATAGAATCCTTACACAACATGCTTAGGCATTTTACTACCGCTCCCGTGAGCAAACCTTGTATCTCGAGCTGTGCTTTGAGCGTTGATGGAGGGGAATTGTGAAAACATGTTGTTACTTCTAGACCTTTCTGTCCACGTTCTGTGAAATGAGACTCATGTTCATAGGAAATAAGACCTGATATGAGATCCTATCTTTATTCCTTAGACGAGAAAAACTATTTAAGTGAAAAATAGACTCAGGGATTTATTTTCTGGTCATGTGGAATTATACAGAAAGCTCTCTTTAAATGTAGGTGTCATCATGTTCAAATGGACAACTTGTTTTATACCAGCCACCCAAGCTACAGTCTAGTTGTTTTACTAATGCATGGCAGGCATGGCCATGTCTGTACTGACAGGACCCTGCAAAGCTTTTATCCTCAAGCCACAATATTTCTCAGCTTTTATCCTCAAGTGTTAAAGAAGACTGAGAAGTCTTCACTAAATGTAGCGGTCTCGTTAAGTCTACGCTACGCTTCCAGCCACATTTAATACACTGTATTAAATGAGCTAAAACCGCATGTGTCATTTTCACCATTATACATATGGCAGTTTTACTACACGCTGTAAGGACAATGGATATAGCTCCACCTCGTCGCAACACAGTGACAAAAAAAGTTACATGTTGCAGTGATAATAACTTTTTGTGGTAACAAGAAATTACATATTTTTTTATTTCACAGTTTTTATTTACTGTTCTGTTAAGGCCTATTAAAGTTTTTTAATATCAAATAAGGTTTGGGTTTTACAATTAAAGATGCTCTATGTAATATATTTAATAATGGAACACATTTCTTCAGTAACAGTGGAATGATGGGTTGACACAAAGTTTCATTCTGATTGTGTAGCTTCTTAGTATTTGTTGAAATGGTCAACCCTAGTGAATTTCCCAACAGGAATTGTTTGTCAATTTTATTGTTTTGTTCTGTATACAGCATATTCCAATAATTTGGATGAGAATAAAACATTATCATGTTACTGGGCCTAATAAAATGTATTATTATGGTTCTGAAGATTTGTAGAAAGCATAGCTCCTGAAATACACAGAAATTATGGTGTTGTTACAACACAGCCAGTTGGGTAAATGTTATTAGTATTTCTAGTAAATCATTGAAATTCAAACGTTTCATAAACTTTTTCATAAATAATAATGGCTTTGCTTAGTGTGAATACTTGAATAAAAAAATTAAGATTTATGTTTTAATTGGCAAAATTGATTAACAGTCTCATAGAGCCATGTGGTTGGGTTTGATTAACCTTTAGTTGACTTGATACAGCAGCCTGTTTCAAGGAAGTATATACTGTTTTGGGGTCGTTTTTACTGCTGAGTCTGCTTGACTGCATTGCAGATACTGCAGTCCGCCGTTATGGAGCATTTTACTTGTAAATGTTTAATTCCTGGACAGCAAAATGGACAAACTACATGCAGGGATTAACTTCAGGGTTTTAGAGTGGTTAAACAAAACCTCAGAAAGCGCATCTTATATTGTTGATGCAACATTAATTTGGCAAATATCGGGAAGGTGTTGCCGAGATACCATCAGCACATCAATATTCTTACCTGTGGTGATCAAACTCTTGACCATAGTTACTACTATTGTGCCGGCTAAGCTTGTTGCCAAGCTCAAGACCCTGGGTCTTACCACTTTCCTTTGCAACTAGATCCTGGACGTCCTGACGAGTAGACTGGAGAATGGGCAACCTCACCTCATCTGCACTGACATTGAGCATTGGAGCCCCCTCAGAGCTGCATTAAAATTCCCCTCCTGTACTCCCTGTTCACACATGACATTGATCATACTTACGTTTGAGGACGACTTTACCATCCTGGGTCTCATCCCCAACAACGATGAGACTAAATACAGAGAGGAGGTGGGTGACTTGGCTACATGAAGCCAGGATGACAACCTCTCTATTAGCATTTGCAAGACTAAGGAGATGAAAATTGATTTCTGGAAGAGGCAGAGGGAGATCACGCCCCCATACACATCGATGGAGCTGATGTAGAGAGTCTGACATCAAGTTCCTTGCTGTGTTCATCAAAATGTACCTCACCTGGTCAAATCAAGCAGACTCTGCGATAGAAAACTGCCCAAAAGCACATACACGTCTAGAGGACACTCAAGAAGTTTGGTATGTCTGCAAAAACTCTCACCAACTTCTACAGGTGTATTACTGCCTGGTACGGCGGCTGCTTCACCGCTGACCATGAAGCCCTGCAGAGGCTGGTGAAGCGGAGCGCATCATAGGCGGCCATCTCCCTTCCACGCAAGTCGTCTTCCACATATGATGCATATGAAGCACAGAACTTCATAAAAGACTACAGCCACCCAGGTTATGGTCTGTTCACACTGCAGCCGTCTGGAGCATCAGGTCATGAACTTCCAGACTCACAAACAGTTTTTAACCCCAGACTATAAGGCGTCACAACCAAGCAACACTGATCTATTGATCACATAAATACTTCAGATACTCAGGTGGCTTTGTATGTACATTCTTGTACAGAAGCACATTTTGATGTATCTAATTATAGGCATTACAGCACTTATATTTATATTATTTTAGATTCTATTCATACTGTCCATATTCCCATTTCTACATTATTTGAAATTGCTTCTAGTCACTATTTGTCAGGGTTTCCCCTGACTTGACTCGTTTTCCGCCTCTGCTTCGCCCCCTGGGGGCTTTGAGCGATGTGCTCATCACTGTACCAAACCATCCAGTCACCAATCACACACTCAACGACTCACACCTGTCCCTCGTCAATAATCACCAACCCTACTTAGCTTCCTGGTTTTCGACACCACCTTGTCGATTCAAACTAA
>JACXGK010013861.1:0-12357 GCA_016801125.1 Novumbra hubbsi
TAGTAGTAGTAGTAGTGGTGATAGCAGTAGTACTAGTACTAGTAGTAAGGTTGATAGCAGTAGTACTAGTAGCAGTATTCAGCGATGCCACACCTGGTGATAGCAGTAGTATAGTAGGTGTAGCAGTGGTAATAGCAGTAGTACTAGTAGTAGTAGTAGTGGTGATAGCAGTAGTACTAGTAGTAGTGGTGGTGATAGCAGTAGTACTAGTATTAGTAGTAGTGGCGATAACAGTAGTACTAGTAGTAGTAGTAGCGGTGATAGCAGTAGTACTAGTAGTAGTAGTAGTGGTAGTAGTAGTACTAGTAGTAGTAGTAGTAGTGGTGATAGCAGTAGTACTAGTAGTAGTAGTAGTAGTAGTAGTGGTGATAGCAGTAGTACTAGTAGTAGTAGTAGTAGTAGTAGTAGTAGTAGTGGTGGTGGTGATAGCAGTAGTACTAGTAGTAGTAGTGGTGATAGCAGTGGTGCTAGTAGTAGTAGTAGTAGTGGTGATAGCAGTAGTACTAATAGTAGTAGTAGTGGTAGTAGTACTAGTAGTAGTAGTAGTGGTGATAGCAGTAGTACTAGTACTAGTAGTAAGGTTGATAGCAGTAGTACTAGTAGCAGTATTCAGCGATGCCACACCTGGACTGAAGATGCCGTCCCCTCCTTCTGTCCAACCAATGATCTCCATCATCTTCTTCAGCACCGCCTCCTCTGTCAGTATGAACACTGGAGCTACTTCATACGTGTAGCTGAAAAGCCAAATAGCATGTCTTGCTGCTGACTCAACTAGACACTCGTGGGCATATCCATTTCAATAGAATGCAGTATCTAAGACATTACTATTCAATCCGTTGTTCTCAAACACAGAAGAGTGAATTTTCAGTAGGTAAGGTTGATGTAGGATGCATGTTAGTGTGGATGGTAGAATGGTAGAATGAATGATAGGATGGATGTTGGGGTGGATGTAAGGATGACAGGATAGATGGATGGTGGGATAGATGACAGGCTGAAATTAAGGTAGGACAGATATAAGAGGAGTAGGATGTGGGTAGGAAGGATGTTCGGGTTGGTAGGATGAAAGGAGGATGGATTTTTGGGTTGGTAGAATGAAGGGAAGATGGATGTTTGGGCTGGTATGTTGTAGGTATGTTAGGTTGATAAAAGGAGGATGGTTGTTGTGGAGGTAGGCTGAAGTTGGGATGGATCACTCACAGACTGGGGTTCAGAGCTTCTGTGATAAAGCGTCCGACTAGGGAGTAAGGGTCCAGGCCTGCATAAAGCTGGTTAAAGAACCGTGGATGACCTGCACATAGAAACACACATGGTTATAAGCAATCTGATCGACAGCAGCACATTTCCAGTAGCCCTCCCAAAATGTCCCTGTTTTTTCCCTGGAGAAGACTCACAGAATAAGCGGGAAATTAGCAAGAATTCCAGAATGCCTAATTATATAACAGCAGATTCTATTTCTATAAATATTTTTACATGAACAAACAGCTTGTTTGTTTTGGATCATTGTCTTGTTGCAGAATTGCAGAGAACTCAACTTTCTTTGTAAGTATAGCAGTGAGTGTTGCCTCTTGGCTGTTCAAATCAATCTCACTGTAAAGATGGTTGCACGCTGGTAAATGCATTGAAGGGTATGTCTACCTAGCACAGATCACATTTCCTCGAGAACCCCCATGCCAAATGGCCAATGAAAACATTTCACATTCCTGAGGTTGGCAAAGAGCGTGATATACACACCTAAATCAAATGTATTTATAAAGCTCTTTTTACATCAGCAGTTGTCACAAAGTGCTTTTACAAAACACCCAGCCTGTTCTCATTATCTAGGCATTATATGACATCCAGCGAAACATTCATTCACATTCATATGATTCCCCAACTGTGAAATGTCCAAAATATCAGATGTAAATGCTTCTCAAACACATCTGATATTGTTAGGTTTGCCTGAGGCCTTGTGGGATTCCTGTGCCCTAAGAGGTTTGCCTGAGGCCTTGTGGGTTTCCCGGTGCCCTAAGAGGTTTGCCTGAGGCCTTGTGGGTTTCCCGGTGCCCTAAGAGGTTTGCCTGATGCCTGTTGAGAAGGACAGGTCCTTACCGGTCTTGACGCTGTATTGGATGGCATCCCGGCAGCGCTGCAGTATCTGTGGGTGTTCCTCGCCCACCTCCCTCAGCTCCAGGTCCAGTACCTCTTTGAGCTCCTCTGGAGAGCGCCACTCACACACCTGTCACAGGTAGAGACGGATGACAGTAATCCAGTCATTTGAGACGTTCCCCTTCCCTCAAAACAGTGGTTTAAACCAACTGCGTAGGAACACATTGAAGAACTGCTTGGCCTTGTTCATCATCGATAAAGAACATGTACTATATGTACTGTAAGTCTACAGAGAATGTTCTCATGGTTTGGAACAGAAACTACATGGTCCACCAAAACATACTGTGTACTGTTCACTACCATCCCATACGCATCTGGTGCTGGAAATGCATGGAGCAACGAAGAAATGGAAAACAGGTGTACACCTTCTGTTTGACGTCTGTGGCCTTCCAGACAGCCTCTTCCATTATAATGGGTATGGCGTCCCTCAGGAAGCTCTCCGTCTCCCGGATGTCCAGCGTGGGACCGTTCAGAGTCACCCCGTCAACGAGCACTGGGGCTCGCTTTCCCTTTGGCTCGGCCGGGCTCGTGGAGGAGTTACTTTGGGTTTCTGGAAACATGAAACAGTTTCAGCCCTACTGGTGTCCGGAGGTCAAGACAGATCAGATAATGAAACGCTGTGGTGTCTCTCTACCTCGGGGCTAACACATATGTTAAAAGTTTGATTTATTTCACCGGTTACTGAGATGTTTATTACAGTTTAGATTATTGAGGTAATTTAAGATAAATGAAGTAGTCCCTTCCCTGGTAGTCTTTCTTAAAACAGGTGATTTTCAGTTCCACTTGTTGGATATCTTATCTGAGTTCTACTAAGAATTACACACCACTGAACAGCGTGACTAGTAGGCCCAATATGGCCCAAGAACCAGGAGTTTCCTAACACTGCTGTGTTAGGGCGTGGTCAAATATCAAGATGTCCCGCAATGCACATCTGAGTCGCTATAACGCAACAAGACAGTGGAGTGTTGTCAAACATCTCCCCAAAGCATCTGGTGTTGAGACAATTTCCACCACTCTTCGCTAAACTCCTGATGAACATGGAGGTGAATATGCTGCAACAAAGGTTAAAACTCCCGGCCACAATGATAAGCTGTATGGAGAGGCGATGACGTAGGATGTTGTTCAACTCTGGGCACTGTACTACTTCGTCCAAGAGCGTAGTCCTCATTGTTGACAGTTCATCTGAATACTCAATCATTTCTCAACAGCTTTTCTGGAAAATGCTCTGTTAGACCTCACATTTAACCTTGCACTTATAATTGTTATTTTTCAACTCTTCTGAGGGCAAACAGTTATTTAATACACTTATAATAGATTCAATGGGCCTCTAGTTCAGATCAATTGACATATATCTACAGGTCAGAGGAGTTGGATCCAGATCCACACCCAATTTAGTCAGGTTCCAGATCTGGTCCCCATTTAGCCAGATTAGAGTTCAGATGCCTATTTAGTGTGATTCCAGTTTAGATCCCAATAAAAGCAGGTTTATGTTCTGGTGCCATTTTAAGCAGGTTCCAGATCTGGTCTGGAATTAAACCAGGACCTGTTACAGTTTGTGAAATATTGCTAACACATATGGTTGTTGTTGTTGGACGTCCTCGGTAACCTCAAGCTGTTGTGTCGTGGGCCACTGGACGTTTTTTGGGATGCCCCGTTTGCTGGGGGTAACTGGGATCCTGTAACTCAATCTTTTTTTTAGTTTTAATGGATGTTGGAACCTAACCCGTGTTTCATTGGCAGCTCGGGTTGGCTAAAGGGTGTTCAAGAATGACCAACGCTCATTTCTGTCTAAGCAGTATACTCGTGTGCGGATCCAATTTCATCCTACTTCCTGTAGTGCACTTGATCACAGGGATCTTGTCAACGCGAGTGCACGATATGGCACACACAAGAATGGCGCGTTGGTGGCACATTTTGTTGCGGGGTATTTAAATAGGAAATAAAACAGTCCAAATGTTGCCGTGTTCAAAAATATCTAGTGTATGCATGGTTAAACGGCCAAATGTTAGCCTGGAGTTAAATTAAGTTAGTTCGGCGAAGATGAGTGCAGAGTACTCGTGCACTCTGTAACCCGCGTCATGGAACGATGCCCGCTTGAGACACCGTGGGGCAACTTTGCAACCCCAGCCTTGCTTTATATATTTTTATGACTAACAAATTAGTCTATTCGTCTTACATTCTGGTTACTGGTGCGTTTATTTTAAAACCCACGTGTGAATACAATAAGCATCCCTAATTAAATGCAATTATAAACGGGTTTTTTTCTAGTGATTTTTACACTGTCCCTTATAGCACTGTCCGCGGAGACAAACCTTGCGACGAGGATGCTTTGGACCACTATCCATCTCCATGAGGACTAAATAAGTGCAGACCAGAGCTTGTTCATTAATTTTCTATTTTAATTTGAAAACACCGCAACCATTAAATTCAACGGTGTAGTGATAATAAACTCCTATTTGCAAAACAATTAAACAATCATGCATTAGCGCAACAAGAAAATAAAAGTACGTACCGTTGGCATGACTGTTATTGGTCGGCGCCATTGTTGATTTATGTTATGGTTTTATTCTTATGGACTTTAACAGGCTTTACTTGTTTCACAAAGAAATTATAACGTTCGAAGATTCACCAGAATGTCTCCTTTATAGACCAATAATATATTGAACGTGCTGACGTCATGGCCAAGGGGGTCGGACTTAGCGAGTCGTTTTCTCCTTGGCAAGTTTCCCGTTCGTCATGGAAGAATACTGGCTGATGTAAAGTGTCTAAAAGGATCAAGAATTGAGCGATCTCTCACTTTTTGACTGGCAGGGCAAGGCCGTAGGTGCGCAATTTTGAAATATATTGTACCCCGGTAGACGCTGATGCGTTTTATGTAGATGGACTATGGGAATAAGTGCTAATATTAACATCCGCGCTTACACTTCACACTTAAGGTTAGAAGACTTTGAAAGTTACGGCAATTGAATTATACAATACGTCTGCCAATTTTGTAGGCTGGAATTCTTTATTTTTCCAAAGAACTAAAGATAGACGCCAGGGTCACGTATTCCACATAGGTTAGCAATCAGGAAAGTTTATTTATATAGCACAATTCATACATAGAAGCAATGCAATGTGCTTTACAAAATAAAAGAAAAATACGATAGAATAAAAACAAATACTAGAATAAAAACATACATTAGGCAATGCAATGTCCTTTACCTAGTATATAAAACTTAAAATAGAATAAAAACGAAACAATAAATACTTACACTAAACTATTAGATTCTGTAGAATGTTCCGCGAGGAAGCTATGTAACTAAGCAGTAAGGGTAGAATTGTGTTTTAAGTGCTCAGTCACAGGCAGGATAAAATATAGTATTTTTTACCTGCATTAAAAAAATGATACGTTTGGGTCTTCTGGTAGTTTATTCCAGTTGTATGCTGCATGTCAGGTGTTGTGTTCGGAATACTTGAATAGTGAATATGTTTTAATTAGTGAGAGAGTGTTACAACAATTGTAGGCAATTTAAGGTTACACAAAACGTCGATGTGAGAGTTAGCTGTGAGTTTGGCATGCACAATAAAATGTATTGGAGAAGTATTTCATGCACGCAGATCCTAGACATGTCCTTAAATGCAACTGCCTGAAGCTAAGAGAAATAGCCTTAATTCTTAATGTCACTTAATTCTGTATCTGTGGTATGCCTAGTTCTCACCTCTCGACTAAAGGCAGCAGCGAACTGGAGATGAGTCTATCTGCACCATCTACTGCTTGAGGTCATGTTACACTTGTAGATTACTAACACAAAAGTATTGTGGAGCTCATGCACCTAAATATAAACATTTGAACCAGTACCGGCCGGCACCAATTTCAGTCAAGCACTGGTGCGTTCCGTGTCACGTTAAGACAGCTCCAAGGGGACCTCCAGTGGCAGACGAAAGTGCCGCGGACTGCATGCGTCGATTTAGAACTGTCAGAACCGGTTGGCACATTCAGCACAAGTTACCATTGAGAGTAAGAATGGTAAAGTGTACTAGTTAAAAATATTTTTTGCAAGTCACACTAAAGTAGTCATTAACATTTTGGGGAGACCTCCTGTAATTCTAGCCAGCAACACCCTGGCAAAGTGTGTACTATGCAGGGACCTTGCTTTAAAACTCTAACATTGCATCTGCAACCCATGGCCGTTACCAGGAATCCTGGGCCCCCTGATATATGCCTGGGCCCCCTCACTTATGAAAAACGTTTTTATTATTACAATCATTGGGCCCCCCTCACCCATCCACCTTTCCCCATGTTAGCAACGACCCTGATGACACCCCAAAACCCTCTCATGACACCCTAAAACCCTGTCTATCATCCCAACCCCCTGTCCATCAACCCTATCAATACACCACCACATCTTGTCAAGACAACGGAGCAGTGAAGTCCAATTAACTCTTCACCGACCTCTGAGAACTCTGTCGATGCATAGATCTGTGGAAGGTTATGAAAAAAGTTATGAAGCATTGGACTTTTTCCCAGGAGCACCAGATTGTCTAAGAAAATCCAACTGCACAAGGTCCTCGGTCAGGTGCAAATACTCAACTTGCATGATAACAACCTGAAGCATACACCAGAGCAGCTTCGTTGAATGCCCTTGAGTAGTTCCACCAAAGCCCACGCTCAAAACACACTGAACATATGTGAGGAGTTAGGGTTCACCGACACTCGCCGTCCAATCTGAGCTTGAGAGGATCTGCTAGGGAGGAGGGGATGAGGTGTTGCAAAGAGACTGTCATTTAAGGATGATATTCTTTGGGGTATTGCGAATATTGGAGCTGAAGAGACACGGTGTAAAGCATGTAGCCCAATCAAAGCAATGTCAACCCCGGAGTTGAGCATCACAGAGTGGGTCTAAAACAGATGATACTATGTGGTTGAACCTAGCTTCTCACCAGAGGAACGTTTCACCTCAATCATACTGTCAATCGGTTAGGTTTTCTTTATCGGGAACAAAGAGGGTTTGAGTTGTATACCGAGTTGACTGAAGGCAAGGGTTTTCAAAAGTCTCCCAACGGGGAACCCAGCTGTTTGTTGTATTTTAAGCATTCCACAGCTAGTAGTGTTATTTTGGCATGTATTCCAACCGCTGAATCAGTTGATCGGATGAGCTAGTTCTGGTCTACAACAAATTTGCCAGGTAATAATCTGTACGGAGGTAATATTGAATTATGTCCATGTAAAATAACAGTATGTCGGGACCCTGCGTCAATCATACAATAGCTGTCGACTGAGGAAAATTGACCTTCGGTTGTAATTATGGTCATCACTGCTGCTGCTCATTTAGTCCCATCTCCTTCAAATGACAGATATACTCTGGAAGTCGTCATCTCCCTACTGACGCAATATTATCGGCCCTGACTGAGCTATCAACTCCTACAACTTACCCAGAATACCGCAGCCCGCCTAGTGCTCATTCTTCCTCATTCATCCAGTGGTCTTCTCAGAGATCTATGATTGTGTCCCAAAATTACCCACAGGGACCATGTAGTTCCTGTGGGTCATTTTGGGTCATTTTGGGACACAGGGACTATGTAGTTCATTATTAAGGGCCCGGTAGTGCACTGCAACGGAGATTTGTGACACAACCTGTATTTGGAAGAGAGAAAGCCCTATGCTTTGTTGTTTTTCTCTTTTGAGCCATTGCAGCTTGGGTGGGTATGGTAATAGGTTTTCTATATCAAATTCACTTCCAAAAGATTACACTGTGCCTCAGTAAGCGCAGACAATCTATACAGCTGACCAATGTACACACTATCCAAAGTGTCATCTTTAGGGAACAAAAAAAATACATAAAACGACTGCAGTTCCCTTGAAAGAAAATCCTCTTTGCATTTTTTTGTTATTGAGTGTCCACCGTACAGTATGCAGAAGATAGCCGAGGGAAATCTCTGTGGCCTCCCATAAACTGTTCCCCCTCTTTTATTGAATCACTACTTGGGGAGAGAGAGGGAGGAAAGAGTGAAGGGAAAAAGGAGGATGCATTGTTGCAGGTGTGAATCATTATCAGTGTCCCGGGTAGTGAGCGTTCTGTGTGTGAGAATTGAAAGCTAGGCATTGATGGAGTGGATGGGTGCTCTAACGCTCCTCTGAGTCGAGGTGATCTCCTGCACTTCGGCCGTGCCTCTCTACTTCCCCGCGTCTTTCTCTTGCACGTACAACTCTGCGGTTCCTGATAAGCGAATTTGAACATAATACGTGCACGTTTGTGTGTCTCTTATTGCAGGCGAATAAGCTTAACTAAATAATGGTCACAATAATGCATTGCATATATAAAGCGTGTGAAAATAAACTAAACTAAATATCAAACATTTACTAAATATATATTTATTAAAATAGAATAATAGTACACAATAATTATGCACATTATTTTATAATAATGTACAGTATAAAATGTATTAAAAGGAAGGGCAACTGATAGAGGTTTGTCTTAAGACCTGCTTTAAAAGCCTTTTTGCAGGTCTGTGGCTGACAGGATGGGAGTTCCAGAGGTGAGGTCCAATGCAGGAAGGGGCGGGGTCTCGTTCTTCAGGGCGGGGTTCTTGGTTCATTGAGCAGTTTGGCGTTGCTAGAGGTTAATAGGGGTATAGCAGGTCATATAACTGGGCAGGTCGGTTGACACTGATCGCTTTATAGACTAAAGTAAATTTCCTTGTTGGACAGGAAGCCAACGATGGTCAGCAAGGAGAAATGTGATGGGGCAAATGTAATTGATTGTCTGAGGATCCTTGCAGCATTGTTTTGAATATGCTGTATTTTCTGAATTGAATTTAAAGATGTATTTGGAAAGATTTTCTTTCAACAAGGCAGGGGGTTTTAATGGGGCAGATAGCCTTGTTGTTCCGATTTCTGGCCAGTAAAAGTGGAAAACCTGATCGCGTATATGTTGATGAGCTTGGCGCTGAACTGTAACTGCTCCTTTAGGCCCCTTAGGAGGAGAGCATTCGCTAAAATAAAAAGCTGTTATTTTAAATGGAAAATGTCCTACATCTTGTGCAAATTCAGAAGAAAATCTCCAGTATATGGCCATATATTTTCCCAATTGAAACTGTTTGTATGCTAATAAAACGAGATGTCTATATCCGAAACAGGAATCTGCCTTCATTTTTGTGCCATGCTCAGCTGTTTCGAATGGCAATTAATGGTAAAAGCGTTAGGACTGGTAATGGCATGATTTAATATGAAGAGGAAAACCATATTGACTGTTAAAGCCCCAACCAGCGGTCTGGTGGGTCGGTCAAGTACGCTACGCAAGCGTTAATGAATGTCTCGCGACTATGCGCGGCGGTGTTCAACACCGCTGTAGCCACACTGCCGTTTTACATTCACAAGTTTGAGACGAAATCTCCGCCTGCGCTTTTCGCTATCGTGGCAGGCTTGTCTAATATAATTTTCTTGCGGAATTCATTTATTTAATTGGCTTCCTATCCTAGACAGGCTCGAGTGCTGTTGTTAACCGATAGGCTACTTCCCCTGTCTGTTTCTTTTCCTCTAGACCTATGATTGGTGTATTTTGCCCGGTTTCGCCTTGTGGTAGATTACCGTCAACGCTCTCTACGTTATTAAGTCAACAAGGCAGACTCCTATCCCATTGGTTACTGTCCCGTTCAGTCTGGACCCTATCTCTTGTGATTGGTGTTATGACAACGATGTGGACCCGCCCTGTCGTACCTGTCTCGCTGTGACAGGCTGAACTCTCTTCCTGATTCTTCCATCCTTCGTACTCCCGCCCTGCCCCAAGGAGGAAATACAAGCCTATCGAGGTAGAGAGCTTCCTTCCGCAATCTTCGAATACTAACTTCTAGTCAGGTCGCGTGTGCTGCTGCTGCTGGACCTCTATTCCGGCTGCTATGCAACTCATTCGGCGAAACTTAGTTTGAATTAGTGGCCCATTTGTATCAAGGACAAGATTCTATTGAGCCGTAGGTCCTTGGAAGTGAAACGTGCAGCTGGGGTGAGAGACGCTTCGAAAGTGGAGCGTGGCGGCAGGGGGCTTTCTCTCATTCCAATCAGATCGTCTACGACGGGTGCTAACGTAGAATATGGCGGAACATCACGGATCCGTTTCCGACAGCAAACACAAAGCTTCTGCCGCGAATATTGGAGCTTCTTTCTCCGGGAATGGACGGACAAGTCCTGTGGCAAACGTCAGTAGTTCCGCGGAAAGAGCTCTC
Organism: Novumbra hubbsi; assembly: GCA_016801125.1. Classification (NCBI taxonomy): domain Eukaryota; kingdom Metazoa; phylum Chordata; class Actinopteri; order Esociformes; family Umbridae; genus Novumbra; species Novumbra hubbsi. The sequence continues at coordinate 10,348 of JACXGK010013861.1, forward strand.
TCCACCGGGTTAGCTCAGCCTGCAGGTTGGCAGTCTTTGCTGTCGTTTACTATCCTGTTCCTGGCATGGCTGGCTGGGTTCAGTGCCAGGCTCTTCGCTGTCATCCGTTTTGAAAGCATCATTCACGAGTTTGACCCTTGGTAAGTAAACACGCAGCAATTAGTAACACACGACACTCCGGCCTGCATCAATGGTGGACGTTAGATTTCACCAACGATAATGGAGAATGGGGCGAACTACGTTGTAGTTTGTTGATCTATTTTTCGGGGGGCCGCAAGGAAGTTGAACTCATGCATCCAATTCGACTTTTGTAAAAGTTCCAGTGGGACTATAATTTGTAACAACGAGTGCGAATGGAGAGATTCTGCGGTGTGTTTGTGAGTTAGTCGTTGGGGGGCAGAGCGTGTCTTCTTAAGCGGATAATCGTGACAATGGAGCCTAGTGTGAGTGACACAGCGGATTGAACCCGGAAAGAGGAATATATAGGTTGAAGAGTAGGGCTAGTTTATGTCCTAGCTGGCGAGTCTCATGTTTTCTTATTCATCTGGGAATATCTTGAATAACTGTACTTTCACGGATATCAGGTTTCCACACTAAACCACGGCTTATAATACGCTTATTTTAGCTCTTGCATAAATTGCGGCATTATGACTTGTACAACTGGCAGTGTCTTTAGGCTTTCAGTTGAGACAATGGCCTGGCTTGCCATCTGTGCAGGAATTAAATATCTGGCATCTATATTCCCACATTCTCCGTTATTGTGTGTTTCCATGCTTTTGACAGATTCTTCAGACCCATTAACATAGCAGTGGTAACCGTCTCAAGTGCCGCGCAGAGAAGGGTACATTTATATTTTTATGTGAAGGCACTCGCACAATACTTCCGAGACTCTGTTCCATAACAAACATTTCAGGTTGCAGTAAAGTCATGTCCAAGTCCATCCTGGTTAGTAGACCAGAGCTATAACAACGAGGCGTCATTCAACCCTCATCCAAGGTACCACATAACATGTTATTTTTTGGTCAGTAACGTGAGTTTCCAAGCCAGATGTTTCTACGGTTCTTTTGACCGGAGCCTTGTCGTGCACTGAAACTAGATGAGAGGAACAGGGCATTTATGCTCTATAGCCACTTGTTTTTCAGGGGGCATTGGGTGAACGCACTTCTTAATATGTTTAAGCTGTATTGACTTATACAGAATCTATATTGTTGATGAAGTATTAGTTCTTCTTGTTTTTAAGCGGAGTATTGGGAAAAAGACAGTAGGCCTTTGCTTGCATGTGTATATTTATTAGAAAAAAAGGCCACTTTGTGCTAAGACCCAGATAGAACAGTCCCATGGGATGATATGGGAATAACAAGATGCTACAACGATAATAGAACTAGAGTGACTATTTCGTTGCCGCCAGACAAAATTGTACACATATGGGAAACTATTCATATAATTTCCCTCAACTTTTCAATTGGGGCTGTCTGGCTGTTTTGAAACAAGATTAAGATATACCTTGCACTAGGCAAAACATCCGGGTTTCTAACTACACTGGAATGGGGGGAAATAACAGCAACATGAATTATGGGTCTAACCTTCTTAATTTGGCAAACGTAGAGTAACTCACGCCTGTTGTCTTGCCTAAATCCAGTTGCAATTGTTGGTACAATTTGCAGTGCAAACTCTTCCTGAGGGATGGCCCGGCACCCTCTCCACACGTTCTGTTTTTTCATTATTTTATTGGGAGCTGGAGTCGTGGGGTGATGGTGCGGTGTGTTGGGCGGTGAGTCGTGGGGTGATGTTGGCGTGTGTTGGGTGGTGTGCGGTGAGTCGTGGGGTGATGGTGTGGTGTGTTGGTCGGTGTGCGGTGAGTCGTGGGGTGATGGTGTGGTCTGTTGGGCGGTGTGCGGTGAGTCGTGGGGTGATGGTGCGGTGTGTTGGGCGGTGAGTCGTGGGGTGATGGTGGCGTGTGTTGGGTGGTGTGCGGTGAGTCGTGGGGTGATGGTGGGGTGTGTTGGGCGG
>JACXGK010013862.1:0-12345 GCA_016801125.1 Novumbra hubbsi
TGGTCAGCCTAAAAGTTAATCTATAGGTTTCTAGATAAACAGTGTCCTTTGTCTTATCCTCCTAACTTCCTGACCCCCCCTCCTTCTTATGGAATGCCCCAAGTAACTTATTAACCCTCGAGCCTACTTTTTTAGGAGTCTACTCCTCAACGACATGATTTCAGTCCACACCGAATATCTTTAATAATGAATTCCACAATTGTCCGTTTTACTTCTCCACGTAACTAACTCACCAACGTTGGCAGGACAAATCCCGGTCGAGCCCCCAGTGTTACCTTTCCTGACTTTACCTCAGGACCGTAGTCGGGAGGTGCAAGAAGCCTACTTATGAATTCCAAGGCCGGAACAATTAACCGCTGTTCCGAGGTAAATACACCCCAATTGCTTACATTTGTCCGTTGCCCAAAGATGAGTAAGTCCGTAGTCTGATGAAATAGCTGCTGTTTATTGACTACAACTCGTATAGTAATATTAACCAATCAACATTAAAGATAAGTGTAGGAATAGTAACGTCTGATAACTTCTCTCACCAAGTCACACACTGTTAATTCCCCAGCAGATATATATATACCCAAAAACCACCAGCCCCTCCTCTTTACCGTACCCATAATGCCATTAGGCATATTTGCTACACCCCACTCTACCAACACAAAGGCTCCTTCGTTCTCTCAAGCTCTGTAATCAATACAAAATGGAGGATGTAATCGATATACAAAATGGATGACCTAACCAATGTTTACACACGTATATAGGCACATTAAACAGATGCAAATAACTAATTATGCATTTATCAATAGGGCTTTTGGATTGGCATAATACAATTCAACTACATCACACGATGTAGAACATATAACATACATCCTACTTAACCCCACGGCAAAAGAACCACTCCTTTATTTTGCTAGGAAATGGAAAAAGGCAGAGGGACACTAATTCCCTTTGTCATCCTATGGAAAACCAAGTCATGGGAAAAACCTAATGACAAAAGTATTACAAGTATCAACTAACTAAACTCGCTCACTAAGACTATACTCAGATCACATAACCCAGATAAAAAGGAAAAAACATGCTAAAATACAAATGAAGTCATCTCATGGAGGCAGGTTGAATTAAAGTTCATGACAGTTGATGAACGAAGATACATGTCCAGCTTCCACTGATCGGCAACCATCGGCTTCATCCGGTGGATGTCAGCATCACCAGAAACTTCGGGAAAGAAATCAAACAAGGAATAAAAAATGAAACGATTTGAAATCAGAATTGGAATTCCACCCCCCTTTGGAGCAATGTTAGGATTCCTTCAATAACCCAACAAACCTCGTCTTTCGCAATACGTATGGCTCGACAGGACTCTTGTCAACAGTCCTCGTCACTCACATAGTCATCTAACGTGTAATCTCCAATATCCACAAGGTCATCTTGATAAGAGCCATCGGTTGATAATAGAGGCATGGTCACTCCTTGTCCATCTGGCATCATTACACCAACCCATCTCAACAACATGGCTTTCTCACAAGTTAGCATTATGGTGCAACAACAAAACAAAAGCCCCAACACTACAACTATAGGTACGAACACTTGGACCAATGTCATTCCCCATGGTCCCAATTTGTCCTGTAACCAACTTGTTGCAGACCAACCTGAATCTTTAGATGGACCAAAGGCATCCCTTATGTGCTCCAGTGCAGTGATGATATTGGTCATATTATCAGTGGAATCGGGTGTCAGTGTGTAACAGGCCTCTCCTGTCAAATTTTGTGTAACACATAACCCTCCTTGTCTCGCCAGAATGTAGTCATGGGCCATTTTATGTTTTAACAGAGTTAGTCTATGACTCCTAGCTGTGTTTGACAAAAGCTCAAATCCCTTAACGGTCTTGTTGGCAAAACCTTGCAGTGTATAAGTAATGTTATCAATGTGATCAGACAAATAGGTTACACCATACCACTGAAATAAACCGAGACCCAATTTTCCCCCTAATGAAATCCTCCAATGATATGATTCAAGGGTATTCAATTGGGCCATTTTTCTCCTGTTCCTAATGCTATGTGTATATTCTATTTGCATATAATCAGATTTACTTTCACTCTGCATGTCAAATTTGCAATCAGTGTGTGATTAGTAACTTCCAATGTCTTGCTTTTCCTATTCAAAATGTCAAACGTGACAGTATGCACGCTACCGCTAGTACCTCCTCTACCTCTAGCTCTACATCTAAATGCATCACATACTTAGTGCTCTCAGCTATTCCCAAAAACACTCGGTCTACACCTAGTGTTCCGTTTGAACTGAAACAATAAGATGCTCGTACTGGTGTGACGTCGATTGAATCTGGTTTTGCTCTGCCTGTCTCTGGTAAATCGCTCACATATGTCAAATTCGTCAACCAACGGCATTGTAATGGTGGTCTGAATAAAACAAGGACATTAGCTGCTCTCACTTTCTTAGAGAGGTATTGCTTATAGTATAGCCATCACAACGCTGCGGAGTGACACACTAAAGTCAATGGTTCTGGTATGTCTCCACGATTGTAGGCCACGTGCTAGGAGACGGAACTCTCACTATACATGGGCAACTATCGCGGCTAGCCACCCTTACTGAATGAGTCAATTGTTGAAACCACATATTTCGACCAGCCCATGGGTCTGCAATTTTTACTGCAGCGGTGTCAAAACCAAAAGCCTTCCACTCTCTCTCTCATTTGTAACGCACATGAGCATCCTCTATCAAGTCAGTTACAGTCTCCATTTTGTCTTTATCATAGATAGGTCTTAATCCTACAATAGTCAATGTTGTCAGTCTTTTGGGTCTGTTACTCTGTTGCAATAGTTCAGGTGGACCCAACTTTGTCGGCCCTCCACTTTGACTGCTGTTGGTGTACTCAATATTACCTTGTGGGGCCCCAGCCACCTTGGCTGTCTCCATTTTCACTTGTAGACCTTTACCAGTACCTGATCACCTGGTTGTATGACTATGTCCTGGTCCTCTGGCGGTGGACCCTGAGATTGCACATCTCTTTGATAAATTCTGCTGTGAAGTGAGGGCCATTGTCTGATGAAATGTTGGTGCAAACGCCGAAACGCACAATCAGTTGGCAGTGGGATATGCTTCCACCCACCGTGAAAGTCTATCAATTACGACCAAACAGTGTCGCTTCTTCGCGCGCCGTTCTATCATATCAATGTAATCAATAACCAAATGGGTAAACGGGCCCATGGGAGGTGGCATGGTCCCAGGGACTGTTTGAATTCTCTTTATGATGTTATGTTCTTGGCATGTCTGGCAAAACTGAAATTTTGGCAATGTTCTCCACAATTTGGAACAAACCAATCAGCTGTCAATTTCTTTACAGTCTCCCCCCTGGGAGAGTGGCACACACCGTGGGCCGCTCTACCCAACGAGGTGATTAAGTCCGTAGGGGCAACCACTTTCCCAGAGCACGCTTGGCACCACAGGCCAGAGTCAGGGTCTTGCATGCAACCCCTGGACACCCAAAACAGGTGTTCAGAGACTGCTCCCTATTGCATAGTAAGTAAGTTGTCCAGAGAGCAATCATCACAATCCACTAAGGGAAGTTGGTGAGACTCAACTGGGGTCAAAGTTTCAGCTGCCAGTCTAGCAGCACAGTCGGCTAAATGATTCCTTTGCGATACAACATCTTTACCATGGGTATGTGCTGCACATTTAACAACTGCAAGAGCAGAAGGTAATTTCATAGCATCAAGCAGGATCCTAATCAAGGCATAATGTTTAACAGGGGACCCTGCTACAGTCAGGAATCCTCTAGCTACCATACACCTGCCAAACTACACACAACACCAACCACTATATACAGTTGTGGGCGTCTCCATCGTCCATCGTGGTGAGTAACTCAGCAGGGTTAACAACCGAACATCTCTGAATAACAACGCTGGGTGCAGTGAGCAAAACCTCATAACCACTCATTCTTCTTGGAGTTCAAGGAGTTCTTGGAAGTAATCAGGGCATTAACTGAGTGGGACACATAACCGTGACAGGGTGTCCCATAATAAGGGGTGCAGCTTTCTCTAAGGCATAGGCTGTGGCTGCCAGCCCTCTGTCGCAAGGATGCATTTCCCTTGCCACTCCATCAAGTTGAGTACTATAATAGGCAATAGGCTTATGGACAGTGCCATGTGTCTGGGTTAGTACTGCATTTGCAAACCCCCCTTTCTTAGCCGCGAAAAGGTAAAAGTCTTTGTTGTATTCAGGCAGGCCCAGTGCTGGTGCACCCTGCAGTGATATCTTCATTTGAAGAAATGCCCGTTCTGTTTCCGGAGTCCAAACAACAGACTCAGTGCCTTTCTTACCCAGACAAATGTTCCGCAGAGGTCTTGCCATCTCTGCATAATCACAAATCCATTGGCGACAGTAGCCAGTCATCCCCAGAAACGATTGCATGTCTTGAACAGTGCGAGGCTTTGGCACTACTTGGATGGCTTCAATCCTATCTGCCGAAAGAGCTTTTGAGACACATGCAAGTGTGTGTCTCAGATGTATAACCTGGGGCTGCACAAATTGTAGTTTAGATTTGCTAACCTTATGACCCTTATCAGCTAACTGCGTCAACAGGTAATCTTTGGTACCGTTATCTTTGCTAGTGCTGCATAACAAAAGATCATCCACATACTGGATCAATGTGCTTCCACCTGGGAAGTCAAGCCCATCTAAATCAGCCCTAACAACTCAATTGAAAATGCTAGGGGATTTACAATAACCCTGAGCCAACAACTATACGTGTACTGTTGCCCCCTGTAGGTGAATACAAACAAAAACTGTAAAAAAACGCTGAACAGAGATCGAAGACCGTAAACCAAGTAGTTTTTGGTGGTACATTAGAGAGGATTGTTGATGGGTCGGGGACCACTGGATATTCAGCTTCAACAAGTTTGTTAAGAGGCCTCAAGTTTTGCACCATTCTCCACTTCCCAGAACCAGGCTTCCTTACTGGTAGAACTGGTGTATTACTGATTGTTCGATAGATGACTCCTGCTTCTAGAAGTTCTTTGATTGTGGTTGTCCTCTCTTCTGAGGACATTGGGTACTGCTTCTGTCGGGGGCCTACTTCTCCCTCTTTAAGTTTAACCTTGACATTCCCTGACGATTTGATGAGGCCCACGTCATGACCTCCTTGTGCTCACAATCTATCTGGAACATCATGTAGCATTTGGTCTTGCTCTTCCGTCAGTACCATCATGGAGGGCACAGGGAGCGCCACCATTTCAGCAAAGGTAGGGACCACTTTAGTCGACAGGATCATGTACTCGCACTCGTGAGGGCCATGATATAACCCTGGTGTTATTTTGGATGGTGTCCATTTTTCCTTGTGCAATCTCTAAACCATGGGTCCTAAGTCCTTGGCTACCCAACCTTCTGATACTGCTAGAGTAATATGAGGCACGCTCGTATCTGACAGTTGGTACCAGGGCAACATTTCATCTGAAAGATTTACAGAAACAGCTGCACCTTCTTTGCCTACATATATGGCTGACCCTTTCTCCATCCCATTTCTTTTAGCCACATATTGACACCAATCCATCTTGTATTCTTCATCTGCCTGAAACTGATTAAAATTCATTGTGCAATTTAGTTCACTCTTTTCAGTCCAATCATGGTTATTCGCTATTTCAGGGCAGTATTGGCGCCAAGATTGCCACAAGTCGGTTAGCACATTGTCTTTGGGAAGGGGCAAACAGTATGCTAGTGCATTATGAGTAGACGGATTAAGCTGACACATCATGAGCTGATGTGGGATGCCTGGTGTCACAACCCTGGCTCATGAGGAGTGACAAAAACCCTCCAACCAATCCTAAGTATCCTAAAGGAACCTTTCAACATCCAAAGCCCAAGGATTTCCAAAGCTTTCAGGCGTCCTTTTAAGCACAGGTGAGTCGCAGAAACACTAACGACACTCCTAGCTCCGATCCACCGTCCCTTGCAAAACAACAAAACAAGGAAAACACCAAACCCCCCCCCCCTTAAAATGGGGACTCAAAGGACCCGCAACCACCACCCATACCCCTAGGAGACAGGCGCACGAGACAGGGCATCCGCCACCACATTCTCAACTCCCCTTATATGGCGCACATCAAGATGGAAAGCCTGCAAAAAAAAAAACCAACGCATTATCCGCTGATTCGGGCAAAGCATAGAACGGGGAGGCGTGAGGGGATTATGATCCGTGTACACCACAACAGGAAGCACCCCCGACTCTACATACACCTCAAAATGCTTAAGCGCCCAAATAAGTGCTAGAGCCTCCTTTTCCATCACTGAATAGTTCAGCTGATAACTACTGAATATCTTAGAAAAGAAACAAACAGGCCTCACAACACCCGTATGATCAGCCCCCACATGACTAGCATCCACCTGCAACACAAACGGCACATCTCTACAAGGAGCAGCCAAAACCGGAGCTGAGGTGAGAAGGAACTTGACGCTGTCAAAAGCCTGTTGACAAGCAGATGACTTGGCCTTGACTTTCAGTAAATCGGTCAACGGCGCCACCTGCGATAATACCCAACCATACCCAGGAACCGCACCAGGGCCTTCTTGAATTCAGGAACAGGAAAACAGTCAATTGCAGTAACCTTTGCATACCCAGGACGCAATTGCCCCTGACCAACCACCTTACCCAGGTCACATTTGCAAACTCACACTTCGCCAGATTTATGGTAAGAGACGCCCAAACGAGGCTGTCAAAGAACAATCGGACTCTGGAAAGATGCTCATCCCAAGTGTCACTACAAAAGACCACATCATCTAAATAAACAGTCCAAACCGGAAACAACCATATTCATGAGCCGCTGAAAAGTGGCTGGTGCGTTTCAAAGACCAAAACCCATCACTGTATAAGAGTAAAGACCTGATGGCATTATGAAAGCAGAAACCTCACATGCTCTAGGGGTCAAGGGCACCAGTATCCTTTCAGCAAATCAGATTTACTCACAAACCTAGCCGCCCCAACTTGGTTCACACAATCCTCCATGCGAGGAAGGGGAAAAGAGTCAGGCTTAGTCACACTGTTCACCTTACGATAGTCAGTACAAAAACGAAGAGTCCCATCCGGTTTTCCAACCAAGATGCAAGGAGAAGCCCAGCTAGAAAAGGAAGGCTCCGCAATGTCATTCTCAAGCATGTAGTCCTCATCCTCCAGACGGGAACGCTTGTCAAACGAAACACGATAGAACCGCTGACAAATGGCTGCAGCACCACCAACATCAAAGTCATGCTCTATCAAATGCGTACTGGATGGAATATCTGAAAACAATGAGGGATAACTTTTGATCAGCTCAACCATCTCAATACGTCGGTCACCAGACAAATGCCCCAACCGATCACCCAAAACCGCAAATGTCTCAGAATTTTTTTAACGACCTTACAACTGCCAATCCATGGGAACATCCTCCCCATCCGCCTCCGCCACAACAGAATCAGAAGAAACCCCTACAGTTTCCTCCACCACATCAGTCAGAAGAACAGACCCAACATGACCGTCAGGCGACCCCTGAACACTCACAGACGGTGGCGAATAATAAGGCGTCAACAAGTTGACATGACAGAGCTGGGTAGGCTTTCTCCGATCAGGAGTAGAAATCAAATAATTCTGATCAGTGCACTGTCGCACAACTGTATAGGGACCCTGGGCAAAAGGGCAAGCACCTGATCACCAGGACTGAAGACTCGGAACTCAACCCCACAATCATTCATCCCCACTTGGGAGGACTCTAGCCTCTGTCTGGCCAGCTCACAAGCAGCATATAACCTGCGCCGGAATCCATGAACATATCCACGCAAATCAAGCTTTTCAGGCTCCGGTGACGTCCAACCGTCTTGGAGCACTGCCAAAGGACCATGCACAGTATGGCCAAACACCAGATCATTAGGGCTAAAACCAGTGCTCTCCTGCGACACCTCCCTTGCCGCCAACAATAACCACGGTAAACCGTCCTCCCAATCCTGTGCCGTCTCGGCACAACCTCAACAGCAACTTTAAAGTCTGATGGAAACACTCCAACACCCCCTGACTCTGCGGATGATATGCACTGGTCAGATTATGCCGGATATGCAGCTGCCCCAAAACCTGTGCAAACAGACGAGAAGTGAAATTGGAGCCCCGATCACTTTGAACCACTCTAGGTAACCCAAATATAAAAAGAAACTGAGTCAAAGCTTTCAAAACCGATCTAGTGGTAATAGAGTGCATCGGATAAGCGGCAGGAAACACATCACTGTAAACAAATATGTGCTGCCAGTCTTTGAACAAGGAAGAGGGCCCACACAATCAATAACCAAATACTCAAAAGGCTGACTAACACTCGGAATCGACGGAGCAGGCTTAATAGACTGATTTGGTTTTGCAGTCATCTGACAGGTGTGGCAGGTGCTTACATAACATGTGACATCCTTCTTGAGCCCCGGCCAAAAGAAATGTCTCAAAATTCGGTCATATGTTTTACGCACCCCTAAATGTCCGGCCATTTCATCATGGGAGACTTGCAAAACAAGTCACGGTATTTAACCAGTACTACAACCTGACTGACGGCATCCCGCACAAAACAGTCACTAATTGGCACCCATCGCCTCATCAACATATCTTGCTGGAGATAATAACCAGGGGAGACATCCTCCACCTCCTCAATTGGAACTATTCGTTCAAACAAAGGTTTTAAGGAGGAATCCGCCCACTGCTCCTTAACTAACTTAAGCCGAGGGACTGTTAATGGAATTATGGGTAGAGACACAGATGCAGCCCTTCCAAAATGCTTTAGTGGCACGGGTACAGCCACTTCACCTCGGGCCATTGAGCGAGTCACCACACATGCAGTGAACTCTTAGCAATCTCATCCGGAACCCCCAGAGATGGGAATGAAGAAACCACTGGAGGTGGAGGCATATCACACCAGACACGTCCTCCAGAATGATTATTCCCCAAAATAACCGAAACACCCTCCACAGGCAAGCAAGGACGCACCCCCAACCCAACATCCCCCTGAACCAGAACGGACTCCAGCCTTATTTTATGTAACGGAACAGACAAGGTGTTCAGGCCAATCCCACAAACCAAAATACTGGTCCCCGTATCAGATAACAAAGAAAAAGGGAATACCAACTCAAGTATAAAGACTCTGAGGCACCAATGTCCCTCAGAACTTTGACTGGCACCCTCTCCTCACTGCCCACAAAAGACATATCCATCAGTAATGAAAGGCGAATACCCCAAGTCACTCAAACGCCGTCCAGATACTGATGCGTCTGACAAAACAGAGGGTGGCCGGAAAAGGCGGGCAACAGGTGCCGCCTATGCAGCAGGTTTAGGTTTGGGATCATAGAATCTGGTCCTGTTCCTCACCCTGAGAACAGGACACTTATTCTTCCAGTGACCCATGTCCTGGCAATAAAGACAACCCTGGCTAAATTGCCCCCTGCCCCCAGACCCATAACCAGAACCATAAGAGAGACCAGCCTGTGTACCAGAGGGCCCTGGCATCCGACCACCAAAATAATTCAAATGCCCCCTACCACCACAAACACTCCGCCCTGCAAAATCAGTACTATGAGTCAGAACATAGTAATCCGCCAAAACAGCAGCCTGAGAACATGTCCTCACCTTTTGCTCATTAATGTACGTGGCAATGCAAACAGGGACGGTGTCCTTAAACTGCTCCAACAGCACAAGGTCACATAATGACTCAAAACTGGCAACCTCAGAAGCAGTACACCACCGGTTAAACAGCAATACCAATTCCCGTGCAAATTCCACATGAGACTGCATATCCACCCTCCGCAGGAAACGGAAACGCTGACGATAAGCCTCAGGGACTAACTCATAGGCCCGTAAAACAGCAGCCTTAACCGAGGCATAGTCACGGCTTTCAGCACTGCTAAGAGGCGAATATGCCCCCTGGGCCCTACCGGTCAAAACACACTGCAGCATTACGGTTCGGTCAGAGTCAGGCCAGTTCCTTGCATCAGCCACACGCTCAAACAATGTGAAAAAGGTATCAGGGTCTCGTTCATCAAACTTTGGAACGAGACGCAAGTTACCCATAACATTAAACAGGTCTGGCACTTTCTCCACAGAGGAACGCACACCGCGAGCCCCAGGGAACGCTGCACTAGCCCAAACCCCCGGTGAGAGTTTCCCCTCACGGACCAACTCAAAATGCAATTCCTGCAGCCTAAGCCTCGAACGTTCGGTTTCCTGTTGCAATTCCAACTCCTTCATTTGACGTACACGATCATGCTCCAACTGCAAAATAAGCAATTCCTTCTGCTGCTCAAAAGTCAGAATACTGCTCGCAAGTGGGGCGCGGTCATAGACGGCAAAGACAAAGCCACCAAACCAGGCAATTTAGCAGTGAGTACACCCAGATCAATTAGACCAGCTTCTAACAATGACCTCACCGATTCCATAAGACACTTGTCAGAGATCTCCAGCCCATAATGATCAGTTAATATCAACAGCTGATCATTAGTAAAAACTCCCAGAAGTTCCACAGACACAAATCACTTCATCTGCTGTACATGAAATAGTAGCATTGAGTTTGCACAATAAGTCCCTACCAAGAAGGTTAACTGGTGTCCTCGGAGAGTACAGAAGCGGTGCTTCAATTTGACTATATCCAACTTAAATGTTTGGGGGATGGTGAACGGAACATCCTGTAATATCAAGGCAAGTGTGCCCCATCCTTGCCAACACAAGAATGTGTGGCACCAGTGTCTATCAAGAAGATGCATTGCTTTCCACCTATTGTGAGCATAATTATTGGTCCTTGGATGGGACTTGTTGATGTATAAGTGACCATCTGATCAGATATAATGTCATCTGACACTGTGCTTGGTTCCTGCCTGTGGGTTTCTCTGGGATATTTCCTCTAGCTTCTCTTCCTGGGGATACCAAACGGGACCTTTTGCGTCTGTACCAGGGGCTTGCAGTTGCGGCTGCTGTGGTATGACTGCCGCCATAGGTTAATGGTGCATTCACTACATATGTGTCCAGGCTGCTGACAACCCCAGCAGATGTCTGGTTGTCAATTATTTGGCATACCTCTTCCTGCCGGTCTTGGTGACTGGTCTGCCTAGGGTCCTTGAGCTCCTGTTTGCTGTTCCACGTCTATTCCCCCTTGAACATAGGTGTTTTTCCCCTGTGGCGGCATGTATCCAGTATATAACTTTGAACTGGGGTTGGGGCAAAAGTCTGTGGTTGGGTCATAGTAAGCTGCCACTGCTGCTGTGGTGGCTGTTGAGGTTGTGATGGGGTAGGCTGACTTGTTAAGATGGCCGCTTGTGTTACTACTACTTCATGATCATCTTTCTCCTACAGTTCTGCCAACTGTTTCCTAATTAGCTTTGCCTGTGATTGGGTCAGGTTTTCTTTCTTGTCTTTCTGAGCCTCTCGGAAACGCTTGACAAGGTGCTTGATATGACTCTTCCTCAGATTCCAATCCATTGCATCAAAGCCAACTACATCTCTTACTTTAGTTTGCACTGAGAGTGGCAAATTATTGACCAGAGTGCGAGAAAAGCAGTTGTGTAGTCCTACTTGAGTTCCATCTTTCTCCTGTTTCTGCCATCCAAGCTTCTTGGAGGTCCTTAATGAGTTGTTCACAGCTCATGTCGTCCTTCAATGTCATCTCAGTTAACTTAGTCATGTCTGGTTGCATCGGCCACTGATTTCTCATCGCTGCCCACAATGCATTCCTATGATGGTTAAATGGTTCTCCATCTAGTACTGTTATGGGTATACCTCCAGCCATGAGCACAGCAGTTGTTTCAGTTCCAGCCGTTGGGCCATAACCTGTCTGATGTCTCCCACACATAGTGGCTGTCCTGCGGTCTGTTGCTCAAATGCAGTAAATCATTTTCCTCCACCTTCAGAATGTTTAGGGAGTATGTTGATCATGGCCTGTAAGTCTCTCGCACCCCATGGTACATACTGAACAAATGGAACATCAGGTTCGTTCGGATTGGGCAAGAGAACCATATGGGGCGTGGGTGGCAGGTGCCTGTCCCTGAATTCGATGGGATTGTCTGATGATCCTATCTGTCGCATGTATGTCTTCACGAACACCTTCCATGAGCCTGTCCCTTTTGTTTTTTGGGAAATCCTTACATCAGGTTCTAGATGGTGTGGAATTCATTATTAAAGAGATTGGGTGTTGGACTGAAATCATGTCATTGAGGAGTAGACTCCTAAAAAGTAGGCTCGAGGGTTAATAAGTTACTTGGGGCATTCCATAAGAAGGAGGGGGGTCAGGAAGTTAGGAGGATAAGACAAAGGACACTGTTTATCTAGAAACCTATAGATTAACTTTTAGGCTGACC
>JACXGK010013863.1:0-12345 GCA_016801125.1 Novumbra hubbsi
ATTTAAAGCAACAGCCCGGGAACTATCAGAGAAAATGTTGTTGCTCTGGGACAAAACAACAGGTCCTTCTGCTCTCAATGGAATTACTTTGCCAATATATAAACACGCAAAGTAAAATTAATGATCTGTGCATTTTTTAAAAGAAGGCAACTGATAAAAGAACATAAAGAGCATACACACATATACAAACAAATGGTGTTCAAAGCAGTCAGAAAAATAGCTAGTGCACACTGAATTCAACAATAAATTCTAATATAATTATTTCCATCTACTTTGACCCAGACCAAACCCATATTCCATCTACTTTGACCCAGTTAGCATGAGGTCATCAACAATACACAGCTCAAAACAATTAAGGATTTCATTAACTCATAATGTGACCCAGTAGCGTGTATGGCCCCCACGTGCTAGTATGCATTCCCGACAACAGACTTGCCAATTCTGGTGTTCTCTGGCAAAGGCAAATCAACCTGCATGGAGCTGGGCTGTGAGCACAGGTCCCACTAGGGGACGTCGGGCCCTCATGCTACCCTCATGCTACCTCAGTTTGGTCAGAAACATGCACACCAGTAGTCCACTGGAGGTCATTTTGTAGGGCTCTGGCAGTGCTCCTCCTGTTCCTCCTCGAACAAAGGAGCAAATACTCGTCCTTCTGCTTGGTTGATGCTTTCTACGGCCCTGTCCAGCTCTCCTCGTGTAACGTCGGGTCTCCTAGTGTCTCCTCCATGCTCCTGAGACTGTGCTGGAAGACACAGCAAACCTTCTTGCGCAGCACGTATGGATGTGCCATCCTGGAGGAGCTGGACTGCCTGGCAACAGAATGGGGCGCAGGTACCACCTCATGCTACGAGTAATGACAAGGACACTAGCCCAAAACTAGAGAAAGATCCGTTAGAAAGGAATTGGAGAGAAAGATCTGATGTCTGTGGCCACCACCTGTAAAACCATTCCTTTATTGGGGGTTGTCATGCAGTTATCTAGCGCACCTGTTGTCACTTTCATTTACACCAAAACAGGGGACAATGATTCACAATCGTTTATGCCTTCAAACTGGACAGATTGATATCCCTGAAGTTTAATTGACTCTGTGTTATACTGTGATGATTACGTGTTCCCCTTAATTTCGTTTGAGCAGTGTATATATATATATTGTGGTGCCCTCCTGTTGCTTTGTAATTTGTCTGAATAGGTCACAGCAGGGAGTCATTGTGTCGGTGAGCCTACGCAAAAAACAAACTGACACAGACACACAGACTTTTGTTGCACTCACACTTGCCTCCTACCAAGCACTAACTATCTCACATCACGCTGAGTAGGAGTGAATATATCTTGTTGTGCCTTATTCTACCTGCCCGGCACGGAGCTCATGCATTTTTAACAACACACACATCATTCAATTTCTGTCCTACATGCTCTCTGCAGACTGGAGAGCCACACTGACGAGAGAGAGAGACAGGAGCCAGGGAGAGGAGAAGAGACTGAAGAATGTGTGACGTCACAAAGGATTGTTTGTGTATTTTCACAGGTTGTTGCGTTACAAACTGCAATTGAAATAGATGTAGTCAGGATAGGATCTACACAAAATATGTCGATATTTACCTATTTTGTTAAGGAAAACCTAAATCAGTTCAGGAGTCATATTAGGCTTAATAAATCAGCTAAGTGACATAGACTCACTTAGTGTGATGTAACAGGCATTTAGATGTATTTAAATAACTAACCCTTTCTCTCTACCCCATATGTAAGATCCATTTGGAAAGTATTGCATTTTTGTGGAGATTGTTGAAAAGGTATAAAATCCATTTCAATCACACATTATAGCACAAGACATTAATACTTCTGCAATTGACTGCAATACAGTAGCAAACACAAGTTCAGCACTGTGGTTCACACACACACACACACACAGCAGCATGCCAATAACTCTGCCCTCGCAGACTGGGGGACTAGTTTACCGTAGCAGCCATGTGCCGCTTGAGAGGAGTATCGTTTATGCGCACGAGAAAGCCTTCACTCACACTCTCACATACAGACAGACACAAAACACACACAGGAGAGAAAGTAAATCACATTTCAATCATATGTATTTTACAACACCCCTTTTACATCAGTTGTCACAAAGTGATTATACAGACACACAGCCTAGAATCTTAAATACAAGCAAAGTTGCCCCAAGTTGGATAGGCAAAACTCCTCATAAAGATAGCAACCTCGAAAGAAACCTAGAAAGGAACCAGGTTCAGAGCAGTGACTAGTTATTTTCTGGCTGTGCACGACTGAGATTACATATTATTATGGCCAGATCGTTCATCAAGTTGTTTAGTATATCGGTGGGTAAAAAAACATTTACTTTTCAGATAAAATATAAAGACCTGTTTTTAAATATATGTAAATGTCAGTTCATAATCCAGGAAGTGCAAGTGAATGTTATTTAAAACCCTAAGGAGCGGCAGTCCACTTTTGCAATTGGTTATTAAGCAACTAGGGAATGTGGTAACTGGCCAACATACCACAGCTTAGAGCTGTGATTATACAAAATGCAATGCTGCTTAAAGCCTCTAAGGTTTCTTTTTGCTATAATAAATAGGTATTTTTTCATCCACCCCAGATTGAATAGAAAATTAACTACATTTCATTCAAATTTGAATAAACAGTAAAATCTACAAGTGGAAGTCATCTGATTGCCCTTTATAATGGGCGGCAGGGATCCTAGCTGTTAAAGCATCTGACCAGAAACTGAAAGTTAGTTTAATTGTACCCCAGAGTGAATAGAAAAATATGTTGTACTGTTGCAAGACCACAATGTTAACCCAGTAGTGGTAGTTGCAATCAAGAAAACTACGTATGTTTGCATATTTCTAAATGTGGAATCTAAATAACCCATAAAGCAGCGTTACATTGATGTATCTGATGATCACAGAGACATTCAAAGGGGCTTGTAATGTTGTTGCAATGCTCAGAGGCTTTTTTCTTTCTCCCTGAGGATTATGAGTGAAGAATGGCAGAAAGTTAGCAAATCCTGTGATCAGAGAGACGTTCAAAAGGGTTTGATGGGTAATTTAGTTGCTTGTCCAAGCTCGGTGGACAATCATCATAGAGAAGTTCCATAGAGCTTGATGGGTAATGTAGTTGCTGATCATAGCTGTGTCGACAATGATCAGAAAGACATTCAAAACGGGGCCTGATGGGTAATGTAGTCGCTGCTCCTAGTTGTGTGGACAATGATCAGAGAGATCACAAGGAATCAATGATCATTACTGAGGCTAACTAGACTCCGTCCATGCAAGGAAGGCAGTGGCACTTCTGACAAATACACACCAATCTGTCTGATCAGTGGCCACTATAATGAGGATCAATGACAATGTTCCATACTGCCATCTGGCCTCAGCACAGCTAGAACTACACAAAAACCCACCAGTGCACATACACACGTAGGTGTAACTTCAAGGTCAAAGTCGTTTTCAAATCTCACCCGCACACACACACACCAATAACGTTTACATTTTCCCATTCTTCATTAAAAGGATAAAAGATTTCAGCTGCTCAACAGTTCTGGGTCTCCGTTGCTGTATTTGTCAATTTATAATGCACCAAATGTTTTCAATAGTGGTCAGGTCTGGACTGCAGGCAGGCCAGTTTAACACCTGGACTCTTTTACTAGAAGCACACTGTAGTGACACATGTAGAATGTGGTATGGCATTGTCCTGCTGAGAAACGCACGGCCTACCCTGTAAAGGAGCATGTCTGGAAAAGGGGGGAAACACCTTGCTGGTATCTGAATGGATTTGGTTAATCAGTGAAGAAATAAAATAAAAACATACAAGGCCAAAAAGGTGCTGGGTGAGACACTATCCACCACTGCCACGGGGGTGTGTCTGCATGTCGTTTGGCTGACACAGCTACTAAGAGATTAAAGGAGAAAATGGAATTACCTCCCGTCCAAGGAAATCATTTTATTATCAGTGTCACACACACACACACAAACGTCGCCTGTCACCTCTCTGTCACACACACCGGCAGAGCAGCATCAAGCAGGCCCCAGAGGCAAAACACACAGCACCAGACAGAGTCAAAGGAAGAGCTGACTAACAAATTGTGTCAGGATTCAAACGTTTGAATAATCAAAGAGTCAGAAGAGTGACAAAGAAGAGAGGTGGGAACAGGAGTCGCTCGGGAAAACGAATTCCCCTAAAGCGACGGTATGGATTGAGGGTAAATTTCAGGGCCTCACCCTGACTCCACGTAAGAACCTTAAGGCCTGTTGATATTGAAGGAGATCCAACATAGCAATGATCTTTTCTATCTTCACGTCCTCTCAAAGCCAGAGCAATCGCATTTAAATGAACCACAGATTATCTGTTGTGGTTTGATAAAGACCCAACAAGTCTGTCTACCTGTACTTGTAGGAAAAATACTTTTCTCGACTTAGTGTTAGATTTTAAGTAAAAAATAAAACTAGGGTTAGGATTAGATAAAATAGGGTTTTGAATTGGTTTGTACACTTTGACCCTAGGGAAAACATGGATGGTTGACATTTGTTTACATTTCACTAAAAAGGTGTTGACCACAAATCTCCACAAGGACAGTAAAGAAAGAAACATGTTTGGGCCAGTGACATACGATAAGCTACCACCCAAGATATGTTATGGTCCTTTAAGCAGCCAGACATTCTAATCCAGAATTATTTACAGTCACTTTTGTGGTTTAGTAATAAGGTTATGCTTTGTGGTTAGGTTATGGCTTGAGTTTTAAATGAGAAAAACATTGTGTGTCTCCATACAGGGACTTCCAAAATGTTTGTGTGTGTGTTTTGTGTGCGGGAGGAGATAGATGATCTCAGGGGACATGGATGAACTCACTCACGGGGTAATGAATCGCAGAGACATTATGCAAATAGTATGCTAATTAACTAATCAGGTTTGATTGCATTAAGGAGGTGTCTCTTGCTAACCTTGAGGAGACATTGATAATCAAATGCTGATCAGCGTTGGAATTGACACTCTCTCACACACATGCACACGCACACGTGTTCTTCTATCCTTGTGGGTACCAGAACACCAGAAATACAAGTTACCTAACTTTTGCTTGTAACACTAACCCAAACTAAACCTTAAGCTAAACTTCATGCCTAAACGCAACCTTGTTCTAACAACAAACCATATTTTTCAACGGATTGAAAAAAATACATGCCCATTGAGAATTTAAAGCCAGCAAAACATTTAAAAAGAAGTTAACCATTGCATCATCTCTTCTTTAAAAAATATTCATCCAGCATTTGGGAACTGAGGAAACCAATTGCTGTTCAATAGTTCAGTGTCTCTTTTGTCATATTATTTGTTTCATAATGCGGCAAATGTTTTCAATGGGTGAAAGGTCTGGACTGTAGGCAGGCCAGTTTAACACCCGGACTCTTTTACAACAGAGCCATGCTGTTGTAATATGTGGAGAATATGGTTTGACATGGTCTTGCTGAAATAAGTAATGTCTTCCCTGAAAAAGTTGCCTGGATGGCAGCATATGTTGCTCCAACACCAGTGTACATTGTTCAGCAATGACAGTGCCTTCCCAGATGTGCAACTAATGCGTACTAATGCACCCCCATACCATCACAGATACTGGCTTTGAACTGGGCAAAGATAATAACCCGTTTGGCACGACTTATTTTTGCAGCCGTGCTGGGTGCCGAGGTGACCCATGGAGCCAGGTGTGGTAAGATGTGGATTTCTCCACCCCCCAATGACACCCCAGCCTGGATCATCATTGGGGAGGTCACAGTCTTCGTACATTGCCCCTGAATCATCGGAGGAGAGGGTCTGATCCCCAGTCTCCATTCCACCTATACTCCTCTCCTCCGATCCTGCTCGCAAAATGTAGCTGGTTACATTTTAAGGTGATTAATTCTGGCACGGCCGGAGTGGTGGAACCAAACGCATACATTCTGGGTGAAACAGTGAATTTATTTGAACAAAAACAAAACAAACACAAACTGTACACGAAAAAGAAAGGGGCTGTTAACTAGCAGCAAAAATGTATAAACAGAAAACACACTGTGAATGTAACTTACTTAAAAAACATGTAGCGTATCCACAGTACAACTATAAAACAACTACAACGTCACAGCGGCCACAAACTGAGGCATCGCACAAACAATAAACCACACAGAGTGTGGACAAGGACTAATCTTTAGTAGGCTCCCCAATCAGAGACAACAATAACAGCTGTCTCCGATTGGGTCGCCCTAAACAGCAGCATAGAGATGCCTAGAGGCACCTCCACACAGCACGTCCTGGCTGTGAGCCCGAGGCACAAAAGATGGCCAGGGGCCCCCAGCCAGGACGTGACACAGGGAGGTAAACCCAACCACTAAATGACAGATTTGTCTGGTTTTGCTACATGTGCTGTCAGATTTGGATCACACACGGACGAACATACACACACACAACATGTGAGTCATAAACTATCTGTCCCTTCTAAACCCGTCTCTCTGTGTTGTTGTTTTGGTGGCGGTTTCTCGACATATGCCCACTGCCAGCGTGGGGGCACCGCTACAGCCAAACGAGCTAAGCCTCGGAGTGTGTGTGTGTGAGTGAGTTAGAGTGTCTTTCCCAACGCTGATCAGAATTTGATTGTCGAACAAAATGTCCCTCCCTCTCTCCCTCTCCATACTCTTTCTCCCTCTCGTCAGATGTTGTCTGCAATCTCTGTCGCTCCCTGTTCTTTCACCAGATGCAATATCTCTCTTTTTCTATCTCTCTGTTTCTATCTCTCTCTCTCATGGTGGTATTACAACATCAGCCAGTCATCCATGAAGAAGACAACTGTCCACCATAACCTGGTACCAGCCGCTACTCTTTCTCTCATTTCTCCCAAAAAAAAACGATATCATTGATCTTCCCACCACTTACACAGAGTAGAAATATTGCCTTTACGTCAAGTGCGTAACAATGGTGAGCAATGAAATGCTCGAGGTTACACATGGTTATATCAGCAGCGGGGAATGTGACAACATACATTGTTCACAGAAACAGGTAACGGTTGTAAACCCCACTGACCGGAAACCGATGAGCTGAAATATCGAAAGCTTTTACTTTTCTAAAACACACATTGACTTGGGCAAAAACATGTCCGCCGAAGAAGGAATACCTTTTTTTCCCTGTGTAGCTATTTAGAGTAGAACACAGCACTTACAACGCTGTGGATGTGGGTTGAGTTCCCATGTGTGGGGGAATAAAGGCCTCTCAAATGAAAAGTACAGTGTTTGTGAATCGTTTCAAGAACAAAAGCTGCTTACTTGGCTTCATATGGTATCAGAAAGGGATGGAGAGGACTGGTGGAAACCAGCAAAACACCGGAACAACAGCGTTTGATGGAACGTTCTCGGCTAAAGCATGACTCGGAGAGGAGGCTGTAAGTGTAAGCTCTGTGTGAAACCAGCTGAGCGTAAACGTCCCCCTGAGCCCTGTCAGACAGGCTAGCCCACAGCGAGTTCCATCCTGGCAAATGCTTACAGAGAATTAGAACGCAGTGAATCACATCACAGCCAGGTATGATTAGAAGACCGGAGAGGCAGACGGAGAGGTGAGGGAGTAGAGGTGAGAGGGCAACTAGGCCAACAGGAATAGGGAGGGTGCGGGAGATAGGGAAGATGAGGTAGAATGAGACACTGTAAAAAATGAATTACACAGAGGGCAAAGTATTCTAGATGAGGTAGAAATAATACTATGCATACTGTTCTATAGGAGGGCACTCCAATAAACCTCCCCCTTCCAGTCTCTCTCCAATATCTCCCTCTGTCTCTACTCTCTCACTTCATGTTCTCCCTCTCTTTATTCTCTTGCAATCTCTATCCCACCCACCCTCTCTCTCTCTGTGTGTGTGTGTGATTCTCTTCATGTCTTCCTTTCTCTGCAGCCACTGGATGCAAATACAGCCAGAATTAAGTTCCTGTTTGCTTAACAGGAGTCGACAGGGGGGCTGATGGATAATAATGTCTGCTGTCTCAAAGAGAGAATAAACACAAAAAGCGGGGAGTAAAAAATACACTAAAAAGAAGAAGAGATATACAGAAAAAGGGGATGAGAGAACAAACCAATAAGCAATGGAGAAGGATGCTGATGAAATGCTACAGCAAAGACTTCTGGGTCTTATTTTGGGTATGACATGGGGAGAGAATACACTCAACAATACACTCAACAACACATAGGCGGACAATTGTATGCAGAGTGAACTTGAGTTCTCAAGGCCGTAGGGTTCGGTTCTGATCCAATACAGTATGAAAATAGATATTTTTTTGCTAGAAGAGCAAGTGACCGGACTAGAATCCACGGTGGAGCATTAATGTGGATCGGATGCAGTGGCCTAGACCACTGGACCAACTGAGGCCACACACACCAGATTTACACCGTTAGTTCAACTAATCAGAGTAACCACAGAGTTTAAAACCACAGAGGCACAGCATTGCAAGACTTCCGGGAACGCTCGTGAAGCACATATAGACCAGACCAAAGTCATGAAACTGACATTAAAGTTCGGTTGTCCCATACTAATGACTAGGACTTTGCCATTTATTTGATATAGTGAAAGCAGGGCATTTCTCACGATATGTGTATGCCTTCTTTATGTCCAGCGTGCTCTGGGGGAGTTACAGTGAAGTCAGTCACAGAGGAGGCTCTTGGCGCTGTACGTTCCTCTGGATCAGCAGTCTTTGCCTGTTAAGCCATTCGGCTGATAAAAAGGTACAGTGGAAGACTACTACAGGCGTATGACAGGCCACACACACCTTCACAGCTGTGCTCCAAATGCACAGGACCCCAATCCCCTTCTGTCCCAAGCAGTCCCCATCCATGGCTAAACCTGCTTGTGTGTGTGTGGCGTTTGCCTGTCTGTCAACACAGTACTCCAGCGAAAAACAAGAAATAGACCATAATTGTATTAAAGCATGTCTTCCTGGTCAATACCGCCTCTCACTCTCTGTCAATTATTTTCACTCAATTACATTTGAATTTAAAGGGCTATATTGGCACAGGAAACATGTGTTTACATTGACAAAGCAAGAGGAGAAAAATAAACATAGAATACATGACAGTGAAAACAAAAATGAAAACAGAAAAATACTATTTAAACATTACAGAAAAGGCATTTGCAGTGTTAAATTAGGCAATGTATATAGACTCGCTGTCACTTTCTGTACCTTACTACCTCCTCCCTATGTCCCTCACTCCTCTCACTCCTCACTCTCTCCCCCTCACTTTGTCACACACCCCTCACTCTCTCCGTACTCCGTCCCTCACTCTCTCCTTACTCTGTCCCTCACTTTCTCCTTACTCTGTCTCACTCAGTCTCTCACTCTATCCCTCACTCTGTCCTTACTCCGTCCCTCACTCTATCCCTCTCTCTCCACTGCCTGTCATCTCTAAAGAGAAGCGTATTAAATGATATTGCAGCATCACGCCATATCTTGTAATCGCATCATTCACACAAGGACATTTCATTACGGAGCCAATGAAAATGTCCGTTCAACACCACTTTGTACTTCAGATATGAACGCAGCCCGACCAAAAGCAGATTATCTCATAATCCATAGAATCTAACTCAGACAATGAAGGACAGGGGGGGGAAAACATAATTCCTGAACATCACTGCAAATTTCACCCAACCTCTAGCCGTCAACTGACAGAGCCTGTTTTCCCAATCCCATTCCGTCTATAATCTGGTACACGTCTAGTGTGGAAATCCAGCATTCTGCACCCTTCAAGCACATTACATTCCACTTCTCTACACCCTGAAACAGACACCATGAGCCCTTTGTCTCGAGAACCAATTAAGGTTAATTTCATTAACCTTCGTAATCCAGGCACACTAGGTGATCTGCCATTACACAGGAGACGCTAAACACGGAAAGGTAAACACAAAACGACAACACCGAGACAGAGGTCCCAGCAGGGAAGTGTTTCAAATTACGTTCAGCTTGGTGTTTTAACGCACAGAGAGACACACAGACAGACACACCTACAACATGAAACAACAGAATAAAAACAAGGCGTAAAACACAAAGGAACACATTTTGAAGCATGTACAGGGATTAACGTGACACTCACTCCATCGTGCCCAGGGTTTCTTAAAGCGAGGATAAGAGAGAGACTGGTCTGTACCTTTGCTTTTAGCTAGGGGGAGGCGAGGAGGAGTGGGGTTGTAGAAAGGAGGAAGTTGAGTATCCACATAGGAG
The DNA here is from genome assembly GCA_016801125.1 of Novumbra hubbsi. Lineage (NCBI taxonomy): Eukaryota > Metazoa > Chordata > Actinopteri > Esociformes > Umbridae > Novumbra > Novumbra hubbsi. The sequence continues at coordinate 10,227 of JACXGK010013863.1, forward strand.
CAAGGCGAAGAGGAGGAAGAGAAGAGAAGAGGCAACAGTGAGTAGTCAGACACGGAGAAGTGCTCCATGAACAGAACCAATAAATACATGTACATTGATACTGTTCATGCATATAATCAATACACATTGGGACGTCAACACATAGGTATAGCAATACACAACAATACAAACATCACCAACAACGGCTGAACAACACGCACAACCCTCACACATCAAGGCATTAGCTTTGGCCTAGGTTAAAGGTCAGGGCATGCAACAAAAAACCAACACATTTGAGTCAGTTGAGCTATTTTCATTGCTTTCATGTATTCCATGATATACTGTAACGGAGCTATTAACATTGCATTATAGGGAGAAGGAGATGGAGCTGGCATCGTGAGAGACAGTCGTCCCAACCACACAACAGGCATGCACACAGCACACAACAACACAGAAATGGATGATGCTGAGGGATGAGTAGAGGCATACCTTGCTCTGCCATCATCATGTGTGAAAATCCTTGGGGGAACAAATAAACCAGAAACAGAGAGAGAGAGAGAGAGAGGAAAGGAGAAAGATCACTTCAAAACCCATATTCCAATAATCTGTAGGAACAGTATTGTGATGTCCCATATTTTCCTGTCAGAGAAAGCATGGCATCAGACACACAGAAAGACAAAAAAAGCTTCCCACAGTTAAGGGGAATGCTTCTGCAGCAGGACTAGAGTAGTCCCAACTAAAGAAGTAGCTGATGAAGTAAGGACAGATCTTTGTGATGAGAGCCCTTGGAATATAACAAAAGGACCGCCAGAACTGCTCCAATTCCAATCCTCTAAAGTGGAATGTTTTTATGTAATTCATAAGAGTTCAATGATCTCAACACATTGGGAGATTTCTAAAGTGAAAACTTACCTGGAAGGTTGTGGGTGACCTCTAGATTTACAGAAAGAAGCAAAACAAAAACAAAGAAAGAGAGAGGGGAAGTGTTAGAAACACTCGTATATTGTTTGCATGGAAGTCTATCATGCAAAACCAACACACAATTAAACCATACACAGACAAACTCTCTGTGCATGTATAGAAGTGAAAGTATGTGACGGTTATTCATTTGTTACATTGAATATACTGTTGTAGTATAGAACACAGTCATCATCTCATTAGAATTCAGTGGGGCTCAACCCTTGTTTGAACACCCCTGTGTTAGATCACCAAAACATAATGTCATCAGATCAAACATCAGATCACCAACTGCTGAACGATCCACTTGATCCCCAAATAGATTCGGAGAAAGTGATATTGACCCGCTAAACAGAAGCTTTAATTAGCTTATTTAAACGTGTGAAGATTTATATCATTTTGTCAAACCCTAGGTCAAAGCACCAGAGTTGCTTGGCACAGGACAAGGCACTGGTTGGCATCCTGGCACCAGATCCAGTATTTTGATTACATCATGGGGCATTTGGTGCCAGGCCAGGGGAGAGACAAGCCAAGATCAATCATCCGAGCTGGAGAACGAGCAGAGGCACTTCGAAAATTAACATACAACAGTAGAACAGAACACTTCCCAAATCATTGTAAGGGAGGACAGAAAAAAAATCACTGGACATTTCTACTTTTTTACCATAGTTCAACCCTGGAAGTATTTGAAGGTATAAAATGATGATGTAATGGAAGTCTTGGTTCTTTCCCACCAATGTAAATTCTGGTTCTTTCCCACCAATCTGCACCAGTGTAAGTCTTGGTTCTTTCCCACCAATCTGCACCAGTGTAAGTCTTGGTTCTTTCCCACCAATCTGCACCAGTGTAAGTCTTGGTTCTTTCCCACCAATCTGCACTAGTGTAAGTCTTGGTTCTTTCCCACCAATCTGCACCAGTGTAAATCTTGGTTCTTTCCCACCAATCTGGACCAGCGTAAGTCTTGGTTCTTTCCCACCAATCTGGACCAGTGTAAGTCTTGGTTCTTTCCCACCAATCTGCACCAGTGTAAGTCTTGGTTCTTTCCCACCAATCTGCACCAGTGTAAGTCTTGGTTCTTTCCCACCAATCTGCACCAGTGTAAGTCTTGGTTCTTTCCCACCAATCTGCACCAGTGTAAGTCTTGGTTCTTTCCCACCAATCTGCACCAGTGTAAGTCTTGGTT
>JACXGK010013864.1:0-12300 GCA_016801125.1 Novumbra hubbsi
GTAGTGGTGGAGGAGCGGCAGAGTAGTGGTTGATGAGCGGCAGAGTATTTGTAGAGCAGCTGCAGAGTATTTGTAGAGCAGCTGCAGAGGATTTGTAGAGCAGCTGCAGAGCAGTGGTAGAGTAGGGTTAGAGCACTGGCCGAGTAGCATTTGATTTAACTATTCAGCTGTTTGGAGGCGAGGCATTCTCACACATTGCTGTTCTCACTTGGCCATGAGAAACCAATCATCAGAAAGAAGCCTGATGAGATCTATCCCCCCACACATTTCCACAAAACAATTGAAAAAATACTGAGCCTTATATTTAAATTGGTAGTTTGCCTATATGCTAGCTCTATGAACTAGAATGAATGCAATAAATAACCAACGGCAGCCATTTGCAAAACATAATGGTTGCATAGATAGAACAGTTAGGAATGAAGTCATCCTCTGTTGTTCCCATTATTATATATGGCAGCTGCCCAAACGGCTGGGGCAGAGAATAAAGCGAATACATGCTTGTTCTGTTTCCCTTCCACTGTTTCTCTCTCTGTCATTCTGAACCTCATTGTCCCTCCCTCTCTCCACATCTCGTGTCATGATCCCAGAAATATTCAATTCCCCAACTGACTTTTTCTAATATTATTTTTCTCCCACAAATGCTCATGTAGCATCCATAAGTTAGCGCCGTAAGAATATAATTACCTTACCTACTAATCTCCCTTTATGAATGAAATGAGTCAATTATATATCAACAATATTTAGAAGTTGATTGAAACCGTTTTTTTTCATCATTTAATCATTCAAAAATGTGATGAATGTTACATTCTTTTTGCGTTACTCTCTGCCAAGTGTATGCATTCTCTGGTTTCTTTGTGTTGACAGTGTATGCACGTCTGCACATTGTATCTGCACTTTATCTCAGAAGTGCGATACTATGTCCAGCATATCCAAAACTGTCACTCTCCCACATCTCTTCAGCTGTGTCCTTGTGTTCTGAATATGTATCACACAGCTACAAATGGGCTAAGCCTTTAGATGAAAGCCTCCTGGCTTTAATCCGAGATAAAAGTTTCTCTCTCGGCAGTCTTAGTGCAAATTCAGTGTTTCTGAAGATGTTTTTGTTGTGTTTTGTTTCCGACGTAAGCAGACATGAAGAAGGGTGAGCGCCAGGAATGTTAGTGGTGGGTGTTTTAGGGGAAATGTTTACTTTCTTCCGGCTCACACTTTCCTAATGCATCTGGTTGTCTTACAAAATGACAACAATTGCTCACGACGATTCTTTTTCCATTTAGGACTGTCCCTGTTTCTCAACTTCACGTTAGATGGATCCTTACATTGAATGTAGTCTATGGCTCAAAGTTCAATTATCTTTGACATCCATTACAGACTTTTGCTAACTTTAGCAACCACTAAATATTTACAGAAATATTCATGGTGCGTGATCATTTTTAGGGTACTCATGTTTACTTTAATAAAAGTTCATTTCAGCTGATTTTGCTTTCTTTTAACATGCTCACAATGAAGTGATATGGTGAGTTACACATGGATTTTGCAGTGGATGTACATATTTCCAGTGTCTAAAACATATATAGCTGTAGGGAGATGAACAGAGTTTTGAACACTTACCCCCACCTTCATTCAGCCATAAAAAGTCTATATGATTTCCGGTAGCAGCAAGACACACTCAGCATCTGACCAGAAGAGCGGTGGTCTCAGTCCATATAATACCTGGCATGGGGACAACTGACAATGCGTCAACCAGCCCAGACATCTTTTTCACATGGTCACTCTGTAAGTTCATGGACAGTGCCTTAATACAATGGCTGTATTGAACTGATGACGTTTACAGTGGATCCTAAGGTTCACCATGATCACCATGAAACCATGTGTAACTCTGCTCTACTCCCTTTACACCGTTCAATGTTCTTAGTGAAAGGAACCCCGGCTCTCCTCCAGGAACTATATTCTCCTCCAATCTAGCATTCTATCTCAGCTTAGAGGATGTTGATAAACGTGAACCATGAAGCATCATGTTATTTTTCTAGAGCCGGGGTCTCCAACCCTGCTCCTGGAGAGCTACTGTCCTGGTTGTTTATACACCAACACTGGTCCTGGAGAGCTGCTGTCCTGGTTGTTTATACACCAACCCTGGTCCTGGAGAGCTACTGTCCTGGGTGTTTTCACTCCAACCCTGGTCCTGGAGAGCCCCTGTCCTGGGTGTTTTCACTCCAACCCTGGTCCTGGAGAGCCCCTGTCCTGGGTGTTTTCACTCCAACCCTGGTCCTGGAGAGCTACTGTCCTGGGTGTTTTCCTTTCAACCCCAGGTATATACAGCCTCATTCTGTAATTAACTATCTAATTAGTAGAGTTGGGTGTGCTAAATTAGGGTTGGAGTGAAAACCCCATGGAGAGTTGCTCTCCAGGCGAAGGGCTGGAGAGCCGTGTTCCAGAGTTTATAATATGTTTCGCCCCCCTGAACCTCTTTGCTTCCTGATGAAAAGGGAATCATAATCATGGTAGTATAACAATGGAAACGAGTTGGTCTGCTGTTTATTCACACTATTAAACATTACAGATGAATGACACATGAGACTTTTTACTTTGATTGAGTTGACAGTTTTTGCTGCGAAAAGGACACCGCTCGTTTTGGTGGAGCTTTTCATTGTAGAGCGTAAACATAGCTATTGATTTTATTGGTTGCCTCTATAATTTCAACCGCTAGCTGTGAACATTATAAAAGCGTTAATGTCAGTGTGTAATAATATTACCTAGCTCAAATCTCAATAGCACCCTACAAATGAATGGCTAATATTAGTGGGTGATATGATGTATTTTCGTGTAGTCTAAGACGGTGAAATCTGATTGGCCACCCTCTTCTGTTGGAGCTTATTAAGCCCACTCACTCAGTGGGAGGTACTTAAGATCAGAGGATAACTGAACCAGGCCCACTTCCCTAATGAATGCCTTTAAGACCTGTAGCTAATCTCCAGATGTCCACCTATCATTTTAATGGCTAACAGCGTGAATACTGGGTTGTTTAACCCTGCCTTAGAACCACAGCATTCAGTATTCTGCTTGCTACATTACTGAATTTGCACCTAATCCACAACAAACACAATAACCACATGCTTTTATACTGAATTAGCTATTAAGGGTTGATCCGTAATATTAGCTCATCCATCATTTAAGAGGTGTCATCACTAGGTTTCACCTTCTCAATCAGTGCAAGCGGTTCAGTGTTTGGAAGGGCCGTAAAGCTGTTTATTGAAGGTTAACAGTTGACACTGGGGCAAGGGACGTGTATTTAAGTGCAATAATATGTCTTCCCTGGGGGGTGTGGGGTGGGACAGACCGTTATATTTATGGTCTTTCAGAAAATAATCCCTTTTAAGTCCTATCTGTCACAGTGGGGAATTTCTCCCCCCACCCTGGCCTAAACCATTCTCTGTTAACACTGCATCTAACGGGGCCCCACACAGGGGCCCAGACCCTCGTTAAGATGCCAGGGTTAGAAGATATTGCTTCAGAGAGAAATAAAGATATCAGCAGACTTCTGGCAGCTCCAGCTTTGGACAGCAGGCTACTGATATATGACTGATTGTGTTTTGTCCGACTAGATCACCAGGCTAAATCATTTGAGGATTTGTCCGACTGAAGCAGACGTATTTCAGACCTTACAGGGATGAGAAGATGGGGTTTGTAGATGCTGAGAATTGTTGTAACATCCAAGAAGACATGTAACAGCTGAGGAGACCTGAGACAGCCGAGGAGACTGTTGACACCCGAGGAGACCGGTGACAGCCGAGGAGACCGGTGACACCCGAGGAGACCGGTGACAGCCGAGGAGACCGGTGACAGCCGAGGAGACCGGTGACAGCCGAGGAGACCGGTGACAGCCGAGGAGACCGGTGACAGCCGAGGAGACCGGTGACAGCCGAGGAGACCGGTGACAGGCGAGGAGACCGCTGACAGCCGAGGAGACCGTTGACAGCCGAGGAGCAATGAACACTGAAATAGTGCTGTAACGGCTGAGGAATGCTATAACAAAAGAGCGTTGTAATTGCTCAAGAGTTGTGGAACAACGCTGACTTTTTTAAAACAGCTGTGGAGTACTGAGACACCTGAGGAGTGTTGTGACAGCTGAGGAAAATGTCAAGCTTGATAAACTTTTTTTTTTTACATTGTAATAGATTTCTGAAATGCAAACAGGGACCACTGCTGGCAAACCCTGGGGGACTCCTCTTGAAAACGCTGCTGAACTTCTTTGGCTGAGTCTTAATATGTGTGTGCTTGTATTTATGTTTAGGATTATATATTTATTATGTATTAATAATGCCATCAAGGATCCCCCATTCCTAGTTTAAACACACGCCATTGTCAGCACTTCTGCTTCTGGCTGACTACTAAGACTGCCACGCCTTTGTTAGTTGGCTCGGAAGAGTTAAGCTGTCTCTCCAGTATCAAACACACTGTGATTGAAGGTTATGATTATCTTCCACCAACTCTGCATATGAATTGGGGGTAATTTGCATGACCAAAGGGAGACACCGGAAAGTGTGATGACACTTGCAGTTTTTTTTTAAACAAGGAGGAGGAACATGGCTTGTCTCATTAAAGTAATTCTTAATTAATTTATCAGTGGGCGTCATCGTAGTGATGATTTTGTTCAACATTATTATATCCAGGCTCATCCAGAAGTCTATTTCCCAAGACTTAAATGGACTATGTGATGATTATGTATGTAGTCATTGTTCTGTTATAGCCTCGGGCTCCAAAATCAAACCAGTTTAATATTCCAAGACACACCTGCAGCATTACCTAATAAAATAAAGGTATGTGCGGCACTTGGTTGGTTGGTTTAAATCATTCAGATTCTACAGGATCACCTTTTGCAACTTGCTGCATCCTGAGCAGCGCATACCATTTCACTCTCCTCCAGAGACATGGATGTGAAGTTATCCCATGATGCCATGCTACAGTCACACACACACACACACACAGAGACACACTGGTTTACTGGTTCTGAGGACATTGTGGGGACCAACAGTACACACTTACAGTACAACTAAACCTAACCTTAACCCCAAAACAATTTCTTAGCCATTTAATGTAAGTCTAATCATAACTGCAAATCTTTACCATAACCACTGAACATAAATGTTTATTCCTAAACCTATTCATAACCCTAACATTAACCCAAAGCCTAAAATGACTTTTGATAGATTTGCCATGGGTCACTCAAAGTTAACCTTTGAGTGCTTCTGGTATATCGTATTATACACACACACACACACACACAATGGGTTAATGACCTAGTTGGTTTTGGTTGGAAAATGACACAGCTGCAGGAATTTGAATGTGGACATTCCACATGATGGGTTTAAGGAACCTACACCAAAATGTAAAGTATAGGTGGGGGTATAGGATAATATTAAACGGATCCTGTTACTTATTAACAGGATGGATAAGCCATTGTTTGTATATTTCTCAGTGAGCCATGTCACTGGAAGCTGAAATACAATGTGTACCAGATGAGCCGTTTGCTATAACGGTCCATGCCCGATTCAGCACCTTGGAGAGCCACCCTACAGTCTGTTGAATTGAATCTCAACTAACCTCCCGGTGGTTGAGAAAGGAAATGCCCTTAGACACTGTAGAGTGCGCTAGATACCTGGTTCCAAGAGCCAACAAGTAACTTTTGTCAACTTTGAGTTCTATGGATAAAATACAATGGATAAAATACACATGGATGTTGCTTACTTTACAGCCAGAGTAATTATACGGCAACGTACCCTTTCCAACTAATCTGTTCCAGTGCAGTTTAAGTAACGTCTAACTCGGCTCAACTGAGCCGTGAGTCGAGGACCAATAAAATACTATTTCCAGCCCCTCTTTTGCATCATCCCATTCATTTACGGGTGAGAACTGATTAAATACAGTAGCTCTCAAAGGTATTAACACCCAATGGACTTTTCCAAATGTTATTGTGTAACAACATGCAATTAAAATTGATTTTCTTTTGCCACGGAAAAACAGTATAAAAGCCAAAAATGTCAAAGCACAAATGTGTTGACAAATTGTTCTAAATTAATTACTAATCAAATTATCTTTTAAATAATGTATCCCCTTTAGTAAATATTTGGTAAAAACACATTTGGCAACACTTACAGCTTTGAGTGTATTTGAGTAAGTTTTGCAAATCATATACCTGTGCCAAGGTGCTATAGGTTTGTGTAGATTCTGCTATCTCCAAGCAGAGGAACCCTTCTAGCATTTTTTCATGTGGATTTCAGCCAAGATTTAATGTGGCATCAACTTGCCTGTGATCAATATTTCAGCATTGTTTCTCAGTGAACAGTTTTTTTGGTTTAAATAGCCGTGTGTGACATGAACAAGCAGAACTGACGGTATTCACCATCGTCAGAACTGACGGTATTCACCATCGCCAGAACTGACGGTATTCACCATCGTCAGAACTGACGGTATTCACCATCGCCAGAACTGACGGTATTCACCATCGCCAGAACTGACGGTATTCACCATCGCCAGAAATGACGTTATTCACCATCGCCAGAACTGACGGTATTCACCATCGTCAGAACTGACGGTATTCACCATCGCCAGAAATTACGTTATTCAACATCGCCAGAACTGACGGTATTCACCATCGCCAGAACTGACGGTATTCACCATCGCCAGAACTGACGGTATTCACCATCGTCAGAACTGACGGTATTCACCATCGCCAGAACTGACGGTATTCACCTTCGCCAGAACTGACGTATTCACCATTGCCAGAACTGACGGTATTCACCATCGCAGTACAGAATTTGTTCCAACTGGAATGTAAAGCTTACAGAAGCTGGCTTGAATTAGAACCGGATACACATGCCCACCGTTTTCCTATCCGACATTTTGAAACATATGGACATTTGATCTTCATTTGAATTTCAATTTTGAGTGATGGAGGTGGTATAACAACAACAAAACTGAATTGCTATATTTTAACTATTTGAAAAATGTAATTTACAGAAATGCTATTCTCTTGTGAGGACAAAGTCAAGACACCTCAACATTTATTACCACTGGAAATGCCTAAGATTAGAATCATGTGCACGACATCAGGGGCAAATGATTATACCATCATTGTAGAAGATTTGGGAGGAGCTGGTCTTCATTAAACAGACATTTATTTTGCTCTTGATTTTTGCTGTGAGTGGAATCATCATGGTGGGGACCTAAAGAGCTTTCTGAGGCCTATAGAAAAAAAGATTGTACCTGTGAATGAGTCTGGGAAGGGATTAAAAAAGATCTACAAACAATTCGAAATCAGTGTGAAACATTTAAAACAATGGCCAACGTGGCCAGGTCAGTTCTAGCGAGTTCAGCCCAAGAGTAGACCGCAAGGTACGTAAAAACTCATGAGCAATCTTTACATGTCATCACACGGCAAGTAGCTGTTGCCACAGTTGATGTCCAAGTACATGCATCTACCATCAGAAAGAGGCTGCACATGTTGGATTTTCATTACCAGTTGTTTGAGCATAGGGTAACTTTTTCCTCACAGTTCCATTTTCACTGTTTTTGTTTCAGTTACCTTAATCTATAGCTATTGTTTTAAAGGACAATCAAAGATTGATATGTCAATATTTCTTCAAAAAAACGTAATTGTTTCATGGGTTGTCCTCATTTGTTACAAATGACTATAGCTTGCTTCGTAATACACACTATTGGTCCAGAGACAGCTTTGTTTATCTAGCTAATGGCGTCTGTGTATAGGCCGTTAAAAACAAGAGCCAGGTCCTGGAACAGATCTTGGTGTCAAATCATTCTCTGCCACTAGCGCAGAACAGTTGACACCTTTGGATGTCTCTACTGTTTGAACAGCACAGTTGCCTGAACACAATGTGGAAGCCTGAAGAAAAGCCATGAATGTCCTTTTGTAGTTTTTTGGGCACCCTGCAGCGAACACTGAATACACCCTTTACTGATCTCTTGCCACTAGTAACTGAGTGCACATAAAACACAAAACAGATGGGCTGTGTTAAAACATGTATTAATTGCTTGGTGAGAATGCTTGTTTTACAAAAGCGAAAACGATACGGAGTTCAACAACCCCTCCGAAAGAACTTGAATATTTGATAAGCTGGAGCAGTGTGTTACTGTTACTACTCCCTATAGCCCCCATAGAGTTCTGTTGATTTTAAGAGCTCTGAAGCCAAATGTCGGCAATCACATTTCTGCGATGTATGAAGTGGCTTTCATCGCGTTTTAAAAGATACTCTGGTTGAGCGATTGTTCAAGCCTACTTTATGCTGTCATGTTTGCATTTTATTGCACTTGACATTGTAATTTGTAATTGTAGTACTAACAAAACGCTACATAACTTCTCTGCGTAATGTCAGGTCCGTTGGTGGCAACATCGATTTGTCTTTGTACAGATTTATTTTGGTATTGGTTAACTGGACTCGAACAGGAATTCTGACACACAATTGGCTAAGATATGACAATCACTGCATTGCTAAAAAAGTAAATGGAGGGAAAATGTATTTTCTTGATTAAGTATCATATTGGATACTATTATAAATAATTTCATATTAATTAAATCTAATATAATATACTCAAAGACCACAAATGTACAGAGATTACAGTGTTTTCTTAGTATTCTATAGCAAGGCTTAAAATATGTTTTGCTTTGTGACCTGTTTTGCTATGGGACATTCAGGGACGTGGAGTTATTTTAAACACAATAGAAAATGACAGGACTGCAGAGGTTTCGCTGAAAATGAGCTGGAGGTCCTCTGTCCTACTAACTCCAAAGGAAAGACTTCTCCATCATTCATTGTGGTGCCATGACACCAGAGGTTTGCCTGGGCTGAGCAGGAGCTGCCCTCCTGTAAGTGTGGGACAGCCAGAATGACCAGCTGGGGACGTGGGGTTTGAGCCCTGACGGAGGCTTAGGGGAGGCACATTGGGTCCTGTGGTGTCTGTGAACGCCAACTAGAAGCCAGAGGAGTGTGAGGAGGTGTGGGAGGGGGAGCGTGGGGACCCGGAGAACGCCGATTGGATGTTGTATCTCTGACAGGTCTTTGTCTTTGCTCGGTGACGGACTTCATTTTGGGAAACAACTCCTCTACTGGACATGTATGATGTTTGCTGATGGTGAGGACCTGGTTTTCCGGGGATACTTTTGGTGTGGTAAAGGTTCCGAGACGAGGCAGTATTTAGGACCCAGCCGCAGCCATAGCAGGCCTGCAATAGTGGTTTGGGGTAATTGCCTCTTCCTGTCCCCTTTAAAGCAGGTGCCCTCAGCCGGCACATCCAGGACTCCTAACTGGGTGACCAGTCACAAACCGTTACAGGAAGGTGATCAACAAGTGGAGAGGTCTGTGCCATTCGTCAGCAGTATTTCTACTGTCTGTGGCCACCTCATATCACCATTTACAGTTTGGTTATAGTTAGCTGCTGACTTGTGGCTATAGAGTTAGGGCTCTTTGTGGATTCATCTTTCCATCGGATCTCGATAGTCCTCGGTCATAAGTCTGTACTCCTAGGTTTTCTTTGGCTTGCTTGTTCATTGAGATGATGAACACTACATTTTGTTCTCAATTATAAAGTGGTTTATTCTACACCTGTTCTAGAAGGCAAAAGAGTCATACATCGGACCTTTTACAGAATTAAGACATTGATGTCAAGCAGGTATGAATCCAATCCCCCTCTAATAAAGGCATCAATTACCAACAAAATGAAACTGCCCCTGAAACCTAATTGAACAGTCTACAGTCAGCTATTCTTTTTCATTGCTGAGTGAAAATGTTACGGTGTGAAGCAAATTTACTGCAATAATACACCTTTTCCCACGAAGCTGATGGAATATTATGTGGTTCTTAAGCAAATTTTTTACAGTTCTTATGCATTTTCTTATACTCAAATGACTTGTAACAAGGGGGATTAACAGCAGGAGTGCAGATTTGGGATTAAAAAAAATGCAATACAGACCTATGCCCCTGATCATCGGGGAATACAAGATCACCCCAGAAACAGGCTAAAGTCCGAGAAAATGATTGTTGAAAGCTTGGACTCGCAAGCCTGCACTGGATTGCAATGGAATTGGCCCATTTAGCAGATTGTTAATCATTTTACCTTGTTCGACATCACAAACTAGCCGTCAAACGTGCCCAGATGTGTAACATTTTATACAGCGTGCCCCATAAAGCCATAGTCGACGTTGTGCTCATCTGGGTATATTCAATTGATTCCGACTCAGAGGCTGGCGGTAACCATCTCTGTGAGAATGGAAAGGTGAGAACGCAAGGAACCGTAGGTAATACTTATTTGTGAATGCACTGATATTATTTAAAAGAAGGACGTATATTTTATAAATAGACTTGTTTTGAGGCATAAATTATGTATGATTTTTTAAAATGTTTGCATATAATGTTATCTAACAACATCGATACTGTTTTTCCATGTTCAAATTTCTGAAAATTCCAAATATAGTAGCATTCATATAAAACAGCACATTGGTTGCCTACTTGTAAAAAAACGTGCTTTTTGCTTTAATTACAATTGTTATTTTTTTTTATGTATACGTTTTATATCTTCTCCATAGTCTGGTAAGCAGAGAATTGAACAGCTGCAACTTTAAGATGCTTTACACCTCCCCTCCCAGCTCAAACAATGGTCTTTACCGACTTTGCTTCTCCCATCCGAATGTGTAACGTGCCATATTTTTACCAATGGGTATATCTGGAAAACCAAATGTCATCACGGAACAGGGCAATTTTACGTTTTTGAAAATGCCAGCGGTTTCTACAGCCGCACCTTTTATTGGAAATTTCTCGTCAGTGCGTTTTGCACGAAAAGCTTCATCCTAGGACTGGATTGGCCGCTAATGGTCCCAGCTGTGCGATTCCGTTAACTCGCAGAGACCGCAGTTGTCATTGATCGGTTGAAGGAGCCTACATCTAGTGACGGAATAAACCGTAAGTATCCACATTGTAGTTGGTTGAAAAGGTTGTCATGCATTGTTTTACCGGGTTTCTGTAGTAAGTAATGGCAATTTCACAAAGCGCGCTCAAGGTGATTTAGAATTACTAGACAACCTCTCTAATCCTAAAGTTCCTTACTGATGGGGAAGATGCTGTAGTAGCCGTCTAGAGATAAAGGCACTTGATTTACTGGTGCAGCCTACCCATAACCTACTTTTGGGTTAGTATCCTAACCAATGCCTAGCGTACAAATAAAGAAAATCCGGTCACAAACTGAGAGATACAAGGAAGCAACTGGAGAGGCATGATGTAATGCACTTGAGACAATGGCCAAGGATTCTCCCCAATTACCGTCACTGAAATTGGAAACGATGTTACTGTGTAAATACAAGATTAACCCACAATTCTGGCCCGTGTGGTGTTTTTCTCTGGAATAGAACGGTAATTGGTGGAGCTGTCATGAGAAGAACATGTGCCCCTCCTAGCCTTTAGCAGCGAATACTATTCACATCTAAGGAATGAATGAACATGAAGCATTCAGGCTCATTGTGACACACACACACAGATGGATGACACACATAGATGGATAAATATCTTTTTACATCAAATATGTTATGTCCTTGACTACTTATACAGCGTTACCATGTAAAACATGTCTGGATGTTAAATGGTTTATGTCATCATGCTCTTGTGATCTTTGTCACTGCAATTTTAGAACATGACAGACAAAATGCCATTCATTTTTTACAATTGCACTGCTCATTTTCTCTAAAGCTCCTTTCGGCGCAAGTTCTGCTGGATCCATGTTCAAATGAAGACTATTGCTTAGCAATGTAGCTCCCTGTTTGTAAGCAAACAAGTTAATTGATTATTAAAATCCATGATGTCCATTCTTTATGCAAAATACATTATGCTTAATAGAATGAAATATGCCACCCTCATCGCTACCTGGGATTGTAAAGATGGGTACATAACCTGTGGCAGGCATAGAAAGCTGCTTTTATGCCCATTGAATTACGATTTACTGGGATTTTTATGCCCCAGTTGACATGACTACCAGATGCCAAAGTAAAGGAAACAGAAATGCCCAGCTTGGCCATAGGGTTAGGAAATGCCCAGCTCGGCCATAGGGTTAGGAGATGCCCAGCTCGGCCATAGGGTTAGGAGATGCCCAGCTCGGCCATAGGGTTAGGAGATGCCCAGCTCGGCCATAGGGTTAGGAGATGCCCAGCTCGGCCATAGGGTTAGGAGATGCCCAGCTCGGCCAAAGGGTTAGGAGATGCCCAGCTCGGCCATAGGGTTAGGAGATGCCCAGCTCGGCCATAGG